>JAFBMS010000155.1:32500-62500 GCA_019788955.1 Albula glossodonta
CTTCAGTCAGTCATATAGCCTTCAACTCAAAGCAGCTCAAAGGAAGTTAATTTGTTTAACAGCAGCAGTGCAACCGAACTAAAATAACGCATGCCCAGTGCTGTAAAATAACACATGCCCAGCGCTGTAAAATAACGCATGCCCAGAGCTGTAAAATAACGCATGCCCAGCGCTGTAAAATAACGCATGCCCAGCGCTGTAAAATAACGCATGCCCAGCGCTGTAAAATAACGCATGCCCAGCGCTGCAATATCACAGCCACATCACTGGCTGGAGTAAGAGCTGAGAGCAGATTGCTGTAGTAATGTCCAATGTCCAATCATCTCCAAAAACCCCAAAAACATTCCCCCCACAAAAAAAAAAGACAGAGAGGTGTCTGTTTTATCGTTCAGCTGGGTGGAGTGAGGCATCCTGCTCATCCTCCGTTGGTTGAAGGAGAAGGCAGATTAGAAATGCTGTCCCAGGCGGCAGAGCGAGGGGTGGGGGGGGGGACTCAGCTGGCAGCCGAACCTTTCTTTGCACGTGTAATTCTGCAGGCCTGGTTCAGCCAGTGACAGGAGTCTCTTTGTAACATGACATCGAGGGCCCTCCAGTGCCCCCCACCCCCCAACTCCTTGTCAGTCCGCACCCCCAAGCTCTGACAGGAATCCACATGCAGGAATTTACACACCACGGTGGAGCAACTGTGAGCAGAGGGCACCGAATTTCACATAACCCCCCCACCTCCCCTTTCATGTTCTCCTTCTCTTGTAGCACTTTGTTGAGCAAATCCATCCCCCCGTTGTGCTCTTGTCTTTCTATGTGCGGCTGCACCACACAAGCCCCAAGTACACACAGGCTGGGCTTGTAGCTCAGAGGTTACAGTGTAGTATAATGGTTAGGGAGCTGGGCTTGTAGCTCAGAGGTTACAGTGTAGTATAATGGTTAGGGAGCTGGGCTTGTAGCTCAGAGGTTATAGTGTAGTGTAATGGTTAGGGAGCTGTAGCTCAGAGGTTACAGCGTAGTATGTAGCTAAGAGGTTACAGTGTAGTATAATGGTTAGGGAGCTGGGCTTGTAGCTCAGAGGTTACAGTGTAGTATAATGGTTAGGGAGCTGGGCTTGTAGCTCAGAGGTTATAGTGTAGTGTAATGGTTAGGGAGCTGGGCTTGTAGCTCAGAGGTTACAGTGTAGTATAATGGTTAGGGAGCTGGGCTTGTAGCTCAGAGGTTACAGTGTAGTATAATGGTTAGGGAGCTGGGCTTGTAGCTCAGAGGTTACAGTGTAGTGTAATGGTTAGGGAGCTGGGCTTGTAGCTCAGCGGTTACAGTGTAGTATAATGGTTAGGGAGCTGGGCTTGTAGCTCAGAGGTTACAGTGTAGTGTAATGGTTAGGGAGCTGGGCTTGTAGCTCAGAGGTTACAGTGTAGTGTAATGGTTAGGGACCTGGTACTTCACCTGAATTGCTTCAGTGAGTATTCAGATGAATAAAGGATAGTGTGTGACTTCCATCTGTTAAATGCAGATGTAGTTTAGCCCATCCTCAGGTGGTTCTTTACCTGTGTAGGAAAGTGAAACGTGGCCAGAGCTGCTAGCGACGGAGCTGAAAATCGATTTTGACCGCTGCAGTTTTCGGCAGCCTGTGACAGAGCTACCTTCAGCCAGTCAGGGGATAGCTATGGATGCTGATTGATTTCTGCAAAATGGAGGGAAAATAGTCAGGGTGGTCTGCTCTTTCCCTGCTGCTCGCCGATTAGTCACAGAGATTTGACCAAAAAAAGCCATTTGCATGGAGGAACATCGTCGTCCATGTTCAGAGCACCAGGGATGCGTTCACGATGTGAAACAGTTGGCTGAGTTCTGCCACGGTCCATTGTTTGAAACTGTGCTTGCTCAACACGGTTTTCAGCGTCCTGAAACAAACTCTAAGATGTGTTTGGGTCATGGTGACTGTTACGGCAAACCGCGCATGATACAGCCGAAACATACAAGAAATCCCAGCAAGTCATTGTGTGTATATAAATGCCCCAAATTTATTAAGAAAAAGGAGAAACCAATGCAGCAGATTCAACAAAACATACAAAAAGCAAAAACAATGAAAACGAAAATTCAGGACCCCCATAAGACATGAGAAACAACCCACCCCCCCAAAAAATAAGTTTTTACAACATCCTATAGAATAATGGAAATTAACAAATATATTTTTTTAAAAAAATATATGGGAGGGGAGAGAGGGTACTGCATATAGAATAATGGAAATTAATGAATTTTTAACAATGCATCCATTTCACTGCTGCACCATGAACCGGCGGTTTTACCGAGCGAGTTTCCCAGAGACCCTGCAGGGCAATTTCAGCCCCCATGACTCTCTCTGATTATGGGGTTCTGTGGGCCTCTTTTATGTGCACCTGCTGAGCCTTCCTCACAGCCAGGTGTGCTCAGCATGGGGGCGGGGAACATTCAACCTTCCAGTCACTGCTTCTGCAGCACAGAGTATTGGGGTGCAGAATGAGCACTGACTCTGCAGTACAGAGTATCGGGGTGCAGAATGAGCACTGACTCTGCAGTACAGAGTATCGGGGTGCAGAATGAGCACTGACTCTGCAGTACAGAGTATTGGGGTGCAGAATGAGCACTGACTCTGCAGTACAGAGTATCGGGGTGCAGAATGAGCACTGACTCTGCAGTACAGAGTATCAGGGTGCAGAATGAGCACTGACTCTGCAGTACAGAGTATCGGGGTGCAGAATGAGCACTGACTCTGCAGTACAGAGTATCAGGGTGCAGAATGAGCACTGACTCTGCAGTACAGAATATCGGGGTGCAGAATGAGCACTGACTCTGCAGTACAGAGTATCAGGGTGCAGAATGAGCACTGACTCTGCAGTACAGAATATCAGGGTGCAAAATGAGCACTGACTCTGCAGTACAGAGTATTGGGGTACAAAATGAGCACTGACTCTGCATCAGCGGGATGGATTTGGGGGGTGTGGGGTGAGGTTTCTTGTCCCGAAAGAAGACAAGTGCTTGCTATCATAGTGACTTCTGTTGCAAGTCACACTGGATAGCAGCGCACCGAAATGTAAACTGTGGTCTAATCCATTTGTTACTAGGGTAATGTACTTGCTGACAGAGTGCGCTGTAATTCTGAATCGTTATGCCAAGGTGAAATATGTTCCGTCCTCAGGAACATACAGCGAAGGGCTAATTACATCGGTACAATGATAAAATGGGAGACAGCCCAAAAGGACATTTCTTATTTATGGGGGGGTCCCTGATGCCTCATAGAGGATCCTGGACCACCAGTGTCAAATTCTGCAGAGTGCACTACCTTGGCATAGATGCCCAGTATCTAAGATTATGTATTATCTATGTTCCGTTTGATATATCTATAATTACAAGAAAATAAGACCCTGTTCGTCTGAAGTTATCCAGAAACACATCGGTTTCCATGGCGGGGCATACTTATCGATGCCGGGCACGTCCGTCCTCACTCTGTCGCTGGGGTTTATTTTATAGAGCAAAACCCATGGTGGGCTTTTAGAGGCTGTCAATGAAGTCTTAATCAAGGGCTTACAGAAGAGGCTCTGCAATGTTCCACATGCTGAACTGAGCGGCTAATGCTGGATGAGTCTGCCTTTATTTACAAAAACAAAACTGCACTGAAACAATCATATGGAAGGGATTTTGTTTTCATATATCATATTTTCAGTGGTACGAACAGGTAAGCAGCTCAAAAAACAAAAAAGTCGCTTTTTTTGGCTCTGAATGAGGCAGGATGAACGCTTTGTCCCAATGCAAACAGCAGGTGATTCAGTGCTGTGAATCGCTTTGTCCCAATGCAAACGGCAGGTGATTCAGTGCTGTGAAACCGCTTTGTCCCAATGCAAACGGCAGGTGATTCAGTGCTGTGAACCGCTTTGTCCCAATGCAAACGGCAGGTGATTCAGCGCTGTGAACCACTTTGTCCCAATGCAAACAGCAGGTGCAGCTCAGAAATCAACACATAAATATTTTTTGGAATGCATCCATAATCACCGGTGGTTACCCTGACGATACAGGAAAAATAGCTGTGAATGGACACTGCAGAGGAGGTGCGTCTGCAGGCCATCAGGAGCAGCGTTATTTCTCATGATCATTTACAGGGGCACAACAAATTATAAGGGTATACCCTGCGGACATGTCATCAATCCCATTATGCCTATGCCGTTAGAGGAGCAGGAAGTCTGTCTGGTATACTCATATATTTACCTGGTTCACCTGCTTGGAGACACCTGGCTACGGCCGGGGCTCGACTTCCTAGTCTCTGGACTCACAGCTGCACCCCGAACATGTACCTCTACGGCATGAGTCACACCCCCCACCCCCAAAAACCCATTACTTTGGAAAAATTCATGCAGATTACTGCTGCCTTTGTGTGTTACATTTCCTACTGTATATTCAGAGCGTGTGTAGTTCATTGACCTAAAGGGAGGTAAATCTTGTATTCCACTGCTAGAGTCAATACAGGTGTAGGCACGGCATATATGCTGACTTTGTCATCCTCCACAGGCAGTCTGGGCAGCAGGTGACCTTCCTCTGCATCTGAGGTGGGGAAATAAGCGAGGGCTCATCATGATGTGAATCAGAGGGTAACGGGTTTCTCCTGTGAATCAGAGGGTCACGGGTTCCTCCTGTGAATCAGAGGGTCACGTGTTTCTCCTGTGAATCAGAGGGTAACGGGTCTCTCCTGTGAATCAGAGGGTCACGGGTTCCTCCTGTGAATCAGAGGGTCACGGGTTTCTCCTGTGAATCAGAGGGTCACGGGTTTCTCCTGTGAATCAGAGGGTAACGGGTTTCTCCTGTGAATCAGAGGGTAACTGGTTTCTCCTGTGAATCAGAGGGTAACGGGTTTCTCCTGTGAATCAGAGGGTAACGGGTCTCTCCTGTGAATCAGAGGGTCACAGGTTTCTCCTGTGAATCAGAGGGTAACGGGTCTCTCCTGTGAATCAGAGGGTCACAGGTTTCTCCTGTGAATCAGAGGGTAACGGGTCTCTCTTGTGAATCAGAGGGTCACAGGTTTCTCCTGTGAATCAGAGGGTCACGGGTTTCTCCTGTGAATCAGAGGGTAACGGGTCTCTCCTGTGAATCAGAGGGTCACAGGTTTCTCCTGTGAATCAGAGGGTAACGGGTCTCTCCTGTGAATCAGAGGGTAACGGGTCTCTCCTGTGAATCAGAGGGTCACGGGTTTCTCCTGTGAATCGGAGGGTCATGGGTTTCTCCTGTGAATCGGAGGGTCACGGGTTTCTCCTGTGAATCAGAGGGTAACGGGTCTCTCCTGCCCCTCAGTCCGCTGAAGAGGGTTCCTGCCAAAGGCTAACATGTTTGGCACAGTTTGGGGTGGAGGGAAAAACAGGGGCAAAAATATTAATGATATAAAAACAAACAGCACAGCCAACAACTTACATTCAAAAGGTAGGGCTGCAGGAAATAAAATATTCATGAAGTATGAGAGAGATTGTGCATATGCACAGAAAGCTGAGAAACGCTGTCTGTAAGGGTTAACACCCTGGTCTCACATTCCCTGATTAATTACCATCTGTTAAGAGAAACTGAAATGTCAAAAGTAAATATGAATAATTAAAGCACACAATGGCATTGTTTTATCTGAAAATATGAAAATGCACTAGTGAAGGTCTTATCATTGACAGAACTATGTTCCAGACCTGGGTGAAATGTTTCATATGAAATACTTCAACTTTGTGAGCACCAGTGAAGTTCATACAGTGTAGTTTTTAAACTGGTATCTATTCTTACAGACAAAATGTCCCTAACAAAATTTATTTTGTATAATTGAATGATTGGAATGCAACAGTTACTGAAATCTTTTTATAAAGATTTATCCTGCCACTCATCACATATTTAAAGTTTAAAGAAATGTGTATGAATATGCATGTTTGTGCTCTTCTGACATCTGATTGAAAAGGTCCTGTCCTTCAGACTAGACTCAGATTTATGCATCCCGAGAACATGCAGGACAGTCTTTAGAGTGAGGAAGCCCTTCAGCCTGGCCTTAGAATCCATCTGTCCCCTCTCTGTCTGGATAGTGACTCTTTTACCATGAGAGGGGGGTCTGTGCAGAGTGCAAAATGTGTTTGGGGATTGGGGATGGGGGGGGGGGGGCTCAAATGAAGTACTACTTTAGCAACGAATTTCATGCAGTGTTAGTTCACAAATTAAAATAGCATTCCACTTCCACTTAAATTGTTTTTGTTACTTCTGTGGTGAAGTGATTACTCTCCCTTCAAACATATATACATACGCCGACTCTCATTCATATGAAAGACACATCATTACAGTTCTGAATTTCTTTTTTTTTAAAGACAGAAAAGACACATCATTTATTCTGTTTGAAATTTGCTTTGTTGATTACAACCATTTTTAGTCCTGTAAACGTTACTTACTGCACAGTCCTCGTAGTCCTCTAAATATTCCAAACATAACATCCACTCTTAATACTGAGTATATACTGTAGGTTACGGAGAAGCAATAATTCATTTTTTCTCTATTTTGCCATTTCCCCAATACCTAATGTCACATGTTATTGCAGGCATATGTGCTGCTTTACTGGTCTGGCATGTGTGTAAATGGGCTGTAAACGGAATTCCTGTGTATGTGTAAGTAATATTGGATGAAAGCACATGACGCCAGGTGGTTCACACCACT
Source organism: Albula glossodonta (assembly GCA_019788955.1). Lineage (NCBI taxonomy): Eukaryota > Metazoa > Chordata > Actinopteri > Albuliformes > Albulidae > Albula > Albula glossodonta. Next base: position 39,182 of record JAFBMS010000155.1, read on the forward strand.
GCTGGCCAGAGCTGTGGGGTGCTGGAATGACAGCCTGGCACCGGCCACTCTCTGATTTATTACATCCTGAGAGGGAATTCAAAATGCAACAGATGAATCTGGCTCCAGCACAATTACCGCCACACAAACAAAGTATGGCTTCATTTGTTTTCCGCAGGATTACAAAGGACTCCGAACAATAATGGGGCACTATAGATGCATTAACTCTCAAATCTGTGTCTGAATCAAAGCTGGGGTGTGAGTCAGACTCAATCAAATCCATGTCTGAATCAAAGCTGGGGTGTGAGTCAGACTCAATCAAATCCATGTCTGAATCAAAGCTGGGGTGTGAGTCAGACTCAATCAAATCCATGTCTGAATCAAAGCTGGGGTGTGAGTCAGACTCAATCAAATCCATGTCTGAATCAAAGCTGGGGTGTGAGTCAGACTCAATCAAATCCATGTCTGAATCAAAGCTGGGGTGTGAGTCAGATTCAATCAAATCCATGTCTGAATCAAAGCTGGGGTGTGAGTCAGATTCAATCAAATCCATGTCTGAATCAAAGCTGTTCTGTTTATCTCTGAGACTCAAACTTCCAGCTGCACTGCTCCTGGCTACAGCCTGAGGTCCACATTAATGAAGCAGCAACTGCCTGCACCCCGCTGGGGAAACACAGCGGCTAAGCCATCTGAATTCATCATTCTCATCACTCTCTAGTGACCCCTCCTGGCCGACAGGGCGCCTGCGGGCTTGTGAGCTGAACATATGTTGACTCTCCATTCCTGCAGTGGCATAGATTTGGGGTTTGATGAATTTGACACATGCCTTCACTCACAATTCAGCCTCTTGCTTGCAAGAAGGCAGGTCCAGAAAAAAAAGCAAGGACAAGAGCTCAGCTGATGACTCTGTGATTGGGCTCTGAGACTGACATTTCATAAATAAGATATTAACGGTTTTGATGAGATTTATTTTTGATGAATGGAGAGCATACCAGTTTCTTTATCCACAAATAAGTTGGTTTTTGAACTGAAAGTGTCCATGCTTGGGTTTTCTTAACACAACTAAGAATCATACCAATTTGGGGTTGTCTTACAGATAATAATAAAAATGAATTTGTCCCATTTTAGGGCAGTTCTCACATGACATTAAAATAAAATTGAAAGTGCTGACTTGAGTCAATATGGCTACCCTTCAGTTGGGACTGAGCAATTCCAAACAGCTGGGAAAAGATTTAATTCCTAATTCCCACCTGAAACTCTCCCTGCACACAGGTATGCCTATATATCCTGTGTCTGATTAGCCACAGGTGTCCAAATTTACACAGCTCAGGCCCACCCACCAGCCTCAGTTCAAAACCAGAAATGGACTTCTGAAATAAAATAAAAATGTTTCCATCTACAGCCGTCACATGTTTTTTCCTCTCTTGGTGGCATCTGGCTCAATTTCAAAACCGTGATTCTCGTTTTAAGCAGGTTGTCTATGTTTTTTTCTTTCAGGACTGAATGAAAATAAAGCATTACAACCATCATGCTTGCAGCCGCACTTGCACCGTAGACATTTTTCAGTTGCGGCATAGACAGTGACTTCACTGCCCCAACAGAAACGACTGTGATCAGGACAAGGGCCTTACATTTTCAACGACTTCATTTTGTGGCCAAATTCTGCTGTAACATTCTTCTATCTAGCAAGGTAATAAGCCATGAAAGAGTTGGTCATTAATTATGTCTAGACAGACTCATTGTGATTTATTTGGTTCAACCGAGCAAGTGATTGCTTACCTGAGACCACCTGACCTCTTAGGAATCCATCTGGATCAGCAGGGCAACCATCGTGGGACACCTGAATTGGTTTGTATCGGGAGGAAATTAAGATGAGGACGTGGTTAGTCATGACTGACGCCTTTACCCGGAGCAGGTAAAGGTGACACACCCACAGCACCTGGGATTCTGCAGGTGTGATCCTGCACCTCCCCTCTACCTGAAAGCCGTCACCTCAGAGTCAACCTGAAAAGGTTTGGCTTTCATAAAGATGTTTTTTAGCACCCGAGCATAGCATACTGAATGATTAAAGTACCAGTTCTACCACATCTTGACTATTGCCCTGATGTATGGTCAACTCCAGCTAAGGCAGACCTGAGAAAGTTACAGCTGACTGCAAAAAAGCATTTCTTTCTTCTTATTTAATGTTGTTCAAGTTTGTGATGAATTATATTTCCTGTGTGGACCCCAGGAAGACCATCTAGCACTGGCTAATGGGGACCATAATGAATGGAACTGATGGAGGTGGAGTACACTTTTTCAGTCATCCTTCCAGAATGTTCCATGAAAAACATTTACATCTTAGAGACTGATTTGCTTGTCTGAGCAGTGTTTGGTGAGGAATGAAATGAGGTTTCATGAACCCATGTTAGGGTGGAGCTACAAGCAGCTGTCAATCATTGACTTAGTTTGAACCAATCAAATATGTTTTCTCTCTACAGCCAATGTGGTCATTGGTCCCGATAACCAAATAGCTCCTCCCATTTTTGGTTCAATGAGACGCCACAGCCCCCCTGCAAAATGGAGTCACACAATCATGCTGGCCATACAGCAGAACCGCATAGATGTAGTTATTTGTTTGTGCTTCTGTATCTGTGCACTGTATATCTTATGATTTATTGGCCAATAACCAGTTTGTTTGTGTGCCTCGCTAGCGTGAATTTATCTACATGTGCTGTTCTATTTTCCTATAAAGCGGGCATCATATGTGTACAAAATAAATTTCCTTTGGAACGATGTAGTTTATCTGATCCTGTATAGAGCTCCGAGTTACAGAAACACTGGTCAGCCTGAAATGAATCCCACTTTAGACTCATAATGTGATTTTCAGGCTGTAACGGTTTGCGGTTGTTTTTCATAAAGCCTCCATTCCTCATTGAAAAGAACAGGTCATGGGTCTTCCTTTCCACTATTACTGAGTTCCATTAGAAGACTCCCGGAACAATGTACATCTACATCAATTCATAAATATTGTGACACCAAACCAAGGACATCCAGTGTACACAATACATGTACATCAGAAAAGTGTGGATGTTTTCAGTGAGTTGCTGCTTAATTACCCTTAAAGTCATAAGATCATTTGTTCGGGAGAAGGGCCTGTTCTGCAGGTGAGTCACCTGTTTTTTGTAGTATCCCCCCCCCACCCACTCCCTCCTCAATCAAACTGTACATTAATCATGTCTGAAAGTCAGTCTCTCTCTTTTGGTGTGCAGTGCGTCACAAATGCTGCAAGATACCCAGGGCTCAGCCTGTTTCCATGACGCTCCCTTCAGATCAACCCCTGGAAGGGCCTGTGATGCTATATTGACTGTGATGTCACAAGGAACTAATCAGTGGCAGGTACCCAGTAGCTGTTTCCAAGCAACCTTGTGCACATTCACTTACCTTTAAGAATGTACATTTACATTTAAATGTATTCATTTCTGCAGACGCTTTTAGCCAAAGCAACGTACAAGGAGTCCATACAGCCAGCCTAACGCCAATACAGGAACCAAAGCGCATCACTGTGCTACAGCAGATCAAAGATACAAAATAAAGTCCGTATAACTCATAGTAATAAACACAGCATAGCCAAGTAAACAGTACATAATAATAATAATAATAATAATAATAATAATAATACAACATCCAATCTACAAGTGATCACAAATGGGTACAACAAGTGCTAAACGGGGGTTTGGTGGTGAGAGCAGGTATCGGTTTTCAGACCGTGTTCGCAGACAGGTGCTTCTCAGATGCATTTACCGCTTAATCCATCTATACTGCTGAGTATTTAACTGAAGCAATCAAAGTTAAGGACCTTGACCAAGATTTGATCTGCGTTCATTTTAAGGTCAATTTTGGGGACTAATTTTTTTTTTCCACATTTCCTGGCCCAAATGAGGGCCGCATGCTCCTTCATTCCCATCCATCTTGAAAAAGCTCACAGCTCTGGTTGCGTTTAGCGTTCTGCTGGAGTCTAAAATACACGTGTGCCCCTCCTTTACCAGGGAGCTGCTGCATTTTGCCTCCTAAACAGTGAAAGTACAGATTCACAATGTGGGTCAGTATCACTCGTTTCAGCAACTATTGGCTTGTTGGAAAACAAACGTAAGATATGAAGTCACGTCGAGGACAGAGCAGTTGTCAGATATCCAGGCCAGCAGAGGTTTAACACTGTAATCATTACTGTGAATCACACTACAGGACTCAATCCATATTAATATGATAACAGATGGTTCAGATATGACTGCAAGAGGGTTTATGACTCATACTCCAAATCCCAAATCTCAAAAATAAAAATATTTTTGTTCTGAAATATGAATCTGAATCTGTGAGACTGTGGCAAAATGCTCCCTTTAAGCACACTCCCTTTAAGAGGTATTCATATCCACTCTGCCCAGGACTGAAACGTTCTGTGTGCATGCGTTCGCTCCGCGTTTTAGTGGCCTGACTGCGCTCCGTACCGACAGGGCAGCGTCTCTGCGGTTTTCCCTCTGGGTATCGTCTTTCACGTCTCCCAGGTTTGTTATTCAGGCATTCAGAGAGCAGTCAATTTCCAACTCTCTATGGCCCGATCTTCCAGTTAATCCCTGAAAATGACCCCGCTTTGGAGGAGCGCTGCACACACATACACACTCACACATACGCACACACACACACACGTACACGCACAAACTCACACACACGCACACACACGTACACACACACACACATACGCACACACACACACATACACACACACGTACACATACAAGCACACACACACACACACACGTACACATACAAACTCACACACACGCACACACAAGTACACATACACACTCACAAATATGCACACACACGCACACATAAACAATCACACATACGCACGCACACACACACCCACGCTCACACTCACATATATACATACACACTGACACATACGCACACACAGATACACAAAACTAATACACATTCACGCACACATACAGACACATGCATGACAATACATACACACGCACACATGGTCTCGTACACATTCACATACACACACGTACACAAACACACATACACCCACACTTGCACACATTACACACTCACACATACACATACACTCAGATGAGCAGTGAAATAAGAGCGTGGCTGTAGTGTCAGTGACCTGTGAGGACAAAGAGATGGTGGGACTGAACAGTGTGTGTAAATATGAGCTGTGGGTCTGTTTCGTCTGCCGTGTCTCTCTCTCAGCTCAGCCAAAGCTGAGAAAGTCAGCTTTCCACTCTATTGAACAGAAGCACAGGCAGAAGAACAACTACCGACCAGGATCTGTTTTCAGGGAAAGCACTGCCAGTCTATAGCGCTTCACTCACAGCTTCCTGTGAACGTAAGAACAGCAGAATCACAGCCATCTTCCGAGACCAAACTTCAGACAATTATGATCGACAAGCTTTTAAAAGCTGTTAATGTAATTATGTTTTATGATGCTTTATGTACTTTGGTCATTGTAAGTAGTTTGTTTTTGTTTTTGAAGCACTGTGCTATCAATCTTGAAGAATGCAACATAAATAAAATCACACTGTAAATATATAAATGTAAATATGTGTATGACACCTTCAGTACAGCTGTAACCTGCCTACGGTGCATTTATATGTCACACCACAGTTTACATGTTTTACTTCAAAGCCACATTTTTTCCGCACCTGAACTGAGCTTATCAGCGCCACATAGTGACAGGGAGTGGGTTTTCTTTCCACCAAAAACGGGAGGAGCTGACATACAATATCATGTGTCTGTATGTGTACGTGAGTGTGTATGAGTTCTGTCACAGCTGCTCCAGTTGCTTGAACCTACAACCTTTCCTTATATCACACACTCAGCACAAGCCACCTGCTCACATACCTCCTTTCACTTTGTTTTTCTTGTCATCTTTCCATGTTTCTCTCTTTCTCTCCAGTAAAAAAAACCTTCCAAGGCTACCAATAGAAGTTGAAATTGCTCACAGCTTAAATGGTTTATTCTGACTGTAGCTAACTGTGAAATTTAGTGTAAGCAGCTGATGTCCAGATGTGGAGAGAAACACTGTCCATGAAACAAATCATTTAAACTTGACTGCAATATTCAGACTCCTGCAGAATTATTGCATTATCTGTTTACATATTTAGCAGACAGGCTCATCCAGAGTGACTTAAGCAGCTTACATTTTCACACACCATCCATTTATAGGACTGGTATTTTACTGGAGCAATTCAGGTGAAGTACAATGTTCAATTGTACAATGGCTGTACCCTGCCTGGGAATCAAACCTGCAACCTCTAAGATTAAATGGGTATGAGTTGATAAAGTATGAGTAATAATAAACACAAGATATCCAACCTAACAAGAAAACCTTTTGTTACAGAGTCCATGTGAATTTATGATTCATTTTTCCCCCTTACTTGTAATTAAAAAGCCAAAAATATTAGATAGTTATTATTTCATGGCTGCTTATATATCGGGCAAATGGAAACCACTAGGAGGAGAAGTGCCACATTGGGTTTTGTGTGGTGGTAAATGGTAGCGGTGTTGCTGAATGTTCGGCTGTACCCATATATATGTGTGTGTGTGTGTGTGTGTGTTTGGCCTGGAACTCCCCTGGGTTAAAAACTGTTTATTGGACAAAAAAAGGCTGACATATTCCGGACTCAGAGCTCCTGGTAGGGGGACTGACCAGGTGTAAGGAGCACCTGGCTGGTGTGGGGGAGCCACAAGAAGGGAAAGTTGGAGCAAAGGCATGCGTCGAGGTCGCTGAGACTGTGTGATCAAAGCTGGAAAATTATTTGGCCACTGCCTGAACCAAACTCAGGTATAAACTAAGACATGACTCCTGTCCTGTCATAGATCACAGCCCATAATGGCGGTCCGGTGACGGCAACAACACAAGGCTGGGACGGAAGATAAACTAGGCTGTCTCTGCCAAAATGTCAAATCTGTTTGTTTTCTGCTTCAGGTTCAAAATCTATTTTTGTTCTACTTTTACTGATCAGACCATTTTCAGAGTCTGAGAGATACCAGGAGGTCTTATTGGTAATTTAATTTGAACAAAAGAAATTATAAACATCTGGACAAAAACATCTGCTGGATTGCTGATATACTGTAAGTATAGATGTATTACTCTCTTTCTGTTGAGAGATTTGGGCTTCATTTTAATGAGACAGAGGAGGTGGCGAGGTTCAGCTGTTACAGAAAAATAAGCTCCCTGAAACTTCACCTCTGCCCCCTCTGTCATATGAACCTTCCACTAACAGGGGGCCATTCTGAAAGCCTGTGGCAATGCTAGCTGGAGTTCCTTCTTTTGGATGTGACATTACACTGTCTGAAGGACCTTCTCAGATCGTCTCCAGCACCTTGAAACTGTCCTTTGTACTTGCCTAAGGTTTTATTTTGGTTACGTTTATGTTATGAAAAACACAGCATATAATTATCTTATTTGTACGATTATGAAGGATATCAATAGGAAAATCCCAATCCAAAGAGTTATTGGGAAGTATTTGAGTCTGGGGGCCATTTGACGGTGAGATGATGAGATGATGTTATGATTAGAAAAATGAAAAATGTCCCCAGAACATTTTATTGCTCCAAAAAAGTCACAGAAAAGCATTCCAAGTATGTTGTCATATGTAAACGTACCTTCAACATTCCCAGCAAATTCACACTCACTCATCAGAAACATAATGAATTACATTTGTGAAATACTTTTTTAAGAACATATTGAATGAAAGCATTTAAGTGGTGGACTTGTTTGTTTTATGTTGTCTTGATCCATGTGGTTCAGTTTTCGGTTGCTCTCATCTGGTGTCTCACAAGCCACTGTGAAACACATTTCTGCTTCTTGCACTGTCACTGTCCAAGCCTTCTTGTTATGTACCTGCAGTGTAATCCACTGTCCATTGGATACCAAACTCATTAGGCAGCCGGCTCAACCCAGGCCTCCGCTCTGGGCATATGACAGCATGCGCTTATCTAGAGACTGGCAGCCTCGCCCACCCCAGAGACTGGCGGCCTCGCCCACCCCAGAGACCGGCAGCCTCGCCCACCCCAGAGACCGGCAGCCTAGCCCACCCCAGAGACCGGCGGCCTCGCCCACCCCAGAGACCGGCGGCCTCGCCCACCCCAGGGACCGGCGGCCTCGCCCACCCCAGAGATGGAGGAGACACTGCAGAGCACTGAGAAACAAGAGAATAAGGAGATATTCAGCTAAGGTTTTTTAATTCATAAATGGGTTTGCAAACGATTTTCCTGATTGAGTTCACTCTGTAGAACAAGGGGCCACAGATATAAATTAGATTAGGTCAAATTCCAAACAGATTGAGAAAATGTTTTACACAAAGGGGGCTTGATGCAGTGCTGGATACTCTGTAGACTGTAGGTAAATGGGCTTGATGCAGTGCTGGATACTCTGTAGACTGTATGTAAATGGATTTGATGCAGTGCTGGATACTCTGCAGACTGTAGGGCTGAATGGGCTTGATGCAGTGCTGGATACTCTGTAGACTGTAGGTAAATGGGCTTGATGCAGTGCTGGATACTCTGTAGACTGTAGGTAAATGGGCTTGATGCAGTGCTGGATACTCTGTAGACTGTAGGTAAATGGGCTTGATGCAGTGCTGGATACTCTGTAGACTGTAGGGCTGAATGGGCTTGATGCAGTGCTGGATACTCTGTAGACTGTAGGTAAATGGGCTTGATGCAGTGCTGGATACTCTGTAGACTGTAGGGCTGAATGGGCTTGATGCAGTGCTGGATACTCTGTAGACTGTAGGTAAATGGGCTTGATGCAGTGCTGGATACTCTGCAGACTGTAGGGCTGAATGGGCTTGATGCAGTGCTGGATACTCTGTAGACTGTAGGTAAATGGGCTTGATGCAGTGCTGGATACTCTGTAGACTGTAGGTAAATGGGCTTGATGCAGTGCTGGATACTCTGTAGACTGTAGGGCTGAATGGGCTTGATGCAGTGCTGGATACTCTGTAGACTGTAGGTAAATGGGCTTGATGCAGTGCTGGATACTCTGTAGACTGTAGCTAAATGGGCTTGATGCAGTGCTGGATACTCTGTAGACTGTAGGTAAATGGGCTTGATGCAGTGCTGGATACTCTGTAGACTGTAGGTAAATGGGCTTGATGCAGTGCTGGATACTCTGTAGACTGTAGGGCTGAATGGGCTTGATGCAGTGCTGGATACTCTGTAGACTATAGGGCTGAATGTGCTTGATGCAGTGCTGGATACTCTGTAGACTGTAGGTAAATGGGCTTGATGCAGTGCTGGATACTCTGTAGACTGTAGGTAAATAGGCTTGATGCAGTGCTGGATACTCTGTAGACTGTAGGTAAATGGGCTTGATGCAGTGCTGGATGCTCTGTAGACTGTAGGTAAATGGGCTTAATGCAGTGCTGGATACTCTGTAGACTGTAGGTAAATGGGCTTGATGCAGTGCTGGATACTCTGTAGACTGTAGGTAAATGGGCTTGATGCAGTGCTGGATACTCTGTAGACTGTAGGTAAATGGGCTTGATGCAGTGCTGGATACTCTGTAGGCTGTGGGTAAATGGGCTTGATGCAGTGCTGGATACTCTGTAGACTGTAGGTAAATGGGCTTGATGCAGTGCTGGATACTCTGTAGACTGTAGGTAAATGGGCTTGATGCAGTGCTGGATACTCTGTAGACTGTAGGTAAATGGGCTTGATGCAGTGCTGGATACTCTGTAGACTGTAGGTAAATGGGCTTGATGCAGTGCTGGATACTCTGTAGACTGTAGGTAAATGGGCTTGATGCAGTGCTGGATACTCTGTAGACTGTAGGTAAATGGGCTTGATGCAGTGCTGAATACTCTGTAGACTGTAGGTAAATGGGCTTGATGCAGCGCTGGATACTCTGTAGACTGTAGGGCTGAATGGCCTGTTCTAGTCATTATTTTTTTATGTACTCATGTATGATCACTATCAGTAAGTCCGCCACAGTGTTTGCAGCCCACTTTACAGATGAACTGCCACTCTGGTTTTCACTGTGGTTCTTACTGTAAGGGCACTTTCAAAATGAACTTATCTGATTCAGCCCCTTGTAATGAAAGCCGCTTTGGCTATGAAAGAAACTATATCAGTAACCCTCATAATCATGTACTTTAAGATTTTTCTGTTGCTTACGAACTTTTTTAAAGAGGAGGCACACCCAAATATTGAAGAGGAGCAGATTGACCATGGTCTGAAAACTCTGACAAAGGGGCAGAACACTTAAGTTCTGGTATCTTTGCTCTGCAACTGTCACAGTCGCTACGCTCTGAGGAAAAACGACTCCTCCGGGGTTCTGAATCATAAACATAGGGAACCTTTTTTAATAAAATATAGAAACATTAACCAACCATTAACAAACCCTTTAGTACAAACGTCTATAGTACCATTCAGAACCACCAAAGAACCATTTATTGCTTCTATGGTACTGCACAGAACCATTACTGAACCATTAACAAATCTGTGCTATATAATGCTTCATTAATGACTATCTACCACTAAATGGTCTTCTGTAATAATGTGCAAAGAAGGGTCCTCTGGTGCTGTTGAGGACATTCCTTTAGCCTGTGTATGTCTTCTGTCTGCCAGCTTAAACTGAATGTGAGTGTACTGAGATCAGAGAGTGGGAGAACAGGGTGTTCATTAGCTCTGGGGTCAGGACCTTTTTTTTCTTTTTTTTTTACAGTTTCCGGGGTTGGGGGGGGGGGGTGGGGGGGGGGGGTTATGTGTTACTGCATGATGAGGACCAGGGCCGTTTCCCCCCTGAGATATTTCAAAAGCGGCCCGTATACTGCAAGCTGTAAAAGAGCAGTAGAATAATGTCTCCCATGTTGTATTTCCAAGGTTAACAACGCACATCAAAATGCAAATCCCTCATGTCCTATGTGTGCACAGGAAGAAAGAGAATGAACAGTACATTACCCAAAGCACGGCAATCAGATCTGTTCAAAGTTACATAACTCTGCATCTACAATCGCTCGATTATGTCACCGAAACTCTCGCATCTGATTAACATTTCGGTCTGTCAGGGTTTAAAGCCAGCCAGAAATGTTCTGCACAGTTCTGAAAACTGCGCCATATTTATCATTTACTATATGTATAACTAGAGCATGAAAAATGTTTCATTTATTTCTCCAAATCAATGCTGGGGAAATTTCTCAGCTGGGCAAACAAAACATGCGTCATGTCATGATCTGGCTAGTGCGTTTTTTTCAAACCGAACATTGTTAAGCAGCACTTCCCTTAAAACAATAATCTTTAACAGCGGTTCAAGTGTGATGGAAGCCTGTGATTCTCATCTTTTAACCGAAGACCGGAATCTGGTGCAGTTAGCTTAATGTTCAAACAACCAAGGCTTTTTCTGTGTCGTAGAAAATCCACGGTAATCTAGGACTGGTGTGCTTTTATCCAGAAGAAGCCATCATTTCCTCAAACTAGCATCCAGCTTGATCTCAACTTCAGTGGCTGGTCTATGCTTGCATAACCCCCTGTGTATCCTTTGCAGCTATGTTTTCTGCATCAGATCCAACATCTCAGAAATAAGAAAACGATTTCTCTTCCACAAACATGAAGCATTTGGGTCGTTGCCATATTTTTATGCAGCAAAAAAAAAAAAAAAATCCCTTCAAGGAATTGGACCCTTTGAACCCTTATCATACAGCACCTTTGTGTCCTTGTCAAATTTGAATTTAAAACAAAAGCTTCAACAATGAAAACACTGAAGATCAGATCACAGTGAATAGATTATCAGATAGTTTATGTCTTTTTTCTTGATTAGCTTCCGAAGGGAGGAAATAACAAGAAAAGCAAGAGTGTCAAACTTCAGACGGCAGATCTCATCTTTTGAAAGTGGAAGCTAAAATTGTCTGTGGAGTGCATTTTTGCAGACTAAATCTGTCTTCTTGTTCACTAAGTAGAAGAATACAGTGGAGTATTATTTTAAAGTTTTACATGTAAATGCAACACAGTACCACTGTGGGTTTTGCTTTTTTTTTTTCTTTTTTCCTTTTTAGGTCACAGCAAATTTTGCATTCATATGCTACCAGAAAGCCCGGCTGAGAGAATGAAATATAGCAGAGAAAAACAATGAAAGGAATTCATTTCATTCAAAAACATGACTGAGACATTTCAGAGGTGTACCCTTAGCATGAATACATCACTCTTAAATGATATTAGCAGGCACAATTCTGTGTAACAATCAATTACAATCAGAATATATTTAGAATACAGCATTGTTAAGGGACCTTTGAAATTCATTAGCTGAGCCACTTTGATTTCATTTAAATATTCATATTTAAATGAAATCAATTCATATTTTTAGCCCAATATAATATGGTCATAATTCCATGCAATAATTAGAGGGAGCAGAGACACCCTGCATGACAGTACTCGGTGTACTGTCCAAGAACCCACGGAGTACAGATTTTAGGGTCTGGTGGATTTGTGAAGCACTGCATGCTTCAGAATTTCCTTACTTTCCAAACCTACATTATGCCTACACAATGGTGTAGTCAGGGGTGCACAGAATTATATGGGGGTACACACCCCTTTTAGCTATTTCATGTAAGCTCACCTCCTCAGTTGCCATTACCCCACTCTTTGTATCCAGAACAAAAATAATGAATTTTAGCACAGAATAAATACATCATTAGGACTGCAGTATAGCGAGAGAGATAAAGACAGAGAGAGGGGTGGCAGGGCATTGGAGTAGGAAATATGATAAATAAACATATTCTTTACTCTTAATCATGTTTCAGCTCTTTGGATAAATGATGTACATGTTGAAGAGCCAGGGGCAGAGAGTATTATCATGCAGGTCATTACCAACGCTCAGCTTCAGCCATTTTTATACTGCTCATAAAGTTATTAGCCACAGTAATGTACTTCCACAAGGTCGTTTTGGTGAGCAGGGAGTCTAATGTAATCTCATTAATTTGCATGTTTCCTCTTAATTGTAAAAGCAAAAGTTTTAATACAGAAAAAATTGTTATTCATTTGCAGTACTAAGGACAGCTGTACATGAACCTTCAGCTCATTCTGTGTCGGGCCATCTTTGCATTGTTTTGATTATGAAAGCAAGGCCATGGAGTTTCTGCCAGTCTCGTCAGGGAAATAAAGAATAAAAAACACACTTTTCTGGATGGCTTGGCAAGCAGACTGGCAGACTGTTGATCTTATATGAAAGGTTAAATGCCTGCTTCAGCCACATTTTACAGTAGTGATGTATGACTCCATTAAATTACCTTTATCAATCTTCAAAACCTATTGACAAACCTTTGCACTGGATCCAAGTCTTACTTCATATTTGTCTGGAATGTCTTTTTCGCATATTCAAAACAGATTAGTTTGGAAGCTGTATGCAGTGCCTGACGATGTAAAAATGTGAAAATATCATGTTTTTATACTCATATGGTCGGGTAAGATTCGGTAAAAAGGTGGCATTGTCACTCTGCACCCTGGACACAAGCCACCAGCCGCACTTCCCCGCCGAACAGAGTGGAGGGCCAGGGCAATTAGCAGGGAGCGGTCAAATGTCCGCAGTATTGACGGGGTGCCTGCATGAATTAATGAAGTAAAAGCTGAACAATCATACCCAGCTAATTTAGCCGCGCAGCCCCATGCTGACTTCTCTAATGACTTGTGGGGGGGATGGACACAAAAAAAAAAAACTCAAGAGCTGTGCCGAAATACTCGTTTGCAATTCTGACTGTGGTATGAGAACTGGCTCTCTGTGAAACGTACATTGCGTATAATTACCCAAACGCTCTCCATCTCGATGTGCTCAAAGGGCCATCCACGGGAACTCAGAAGGGCCTCCAATTAAATGTCGATACCGCGGCAATTATCTGTAATTGTTCATCTTCTTTGGTTTATAAAAATTTGTTTGTTGGTGCCTAAACAATGTCTCTCTGGGTCGCTCCAGTAGTGGGGAGGGGAAAGGGGGTCAGGTGGAAGCACAGCGGTGTTCTCACAGAGCAGGGCTCAGGCAGTTATGCATTGGGGGGTGGGGTGTGTTTTTCCTGCCCATGGAGGACAAAGGCAGTCTGAATTGTCTGAGAGAGAGAGAGAGCAGCCAATTCTCGTTCCTGCATTTACAACCTACCGTGTTGCCAGGATATGAATCCTGATTCAGGCACATTTCTGCTCTCTTCCCTTATTCATCTGTTACCTCCTAAAATGCCCTACTGCCGAGAATAAAGAGGAAAATTATGAAAAGAAGGCGGACTGCCTGCCCTACATTTTGTAGAGAAAAGAAGGGGCCCGTTGCTTGATGCTGGGTAACACAAGTGAGGCCTTGTGGCCAATCAGGGTGGTCTACAGATGGCACTGTGGAAGGGTCCGTTATCTATCCATATGGCGGAATTATAGTACATTGCATCAGGGGTGGGCATGAAGGCCTGTATCTGTTTCTCCTGAATTTAATGCCAGTTTCAAATGATTTAATTTGCTCAATCGTTTGTGTAATCTGACACCTGGCCAGCATGTGTGAGAAATTCCTGCTCCGTCAGGGTGGTCTACAGATGGTAGTTTGTGTGTTTCTGGACTCGGCACAGACTTCCATTTTTACCTGCAGGGAGAAATCTCCCATCATCCTGGGAGGAGGCGTGCACAGTGCTTTAGCACGTTAGCTTGTCCCACTGAGCCAACCTCCTTTCCTACCTGCGCAAAGAGATTGCCCATCGTCCAGAAGGGGTATTGTGCAGTGTGTTAGCACGTTAGCTTCTCACACAGAGAAGACCTCCTCTCCTGTCTGCACAATGAGATTTCCTATTGTCCATAGAGTAGTTGCATTAGCACGTTTGACGTGTTCACTTCTCCCGCAGCGAAGACTGTGGCCACAGCAGGCCCAGTCCGCTGCGCTGAGCTAGGGAGCTTCGTTCATCCGTGAACGCAGACAGTGCGCAATCTGCCAAACGCCCAGGAACACTGCAGCAGCTGAGCAGCCAACGCGGTCACTTCGGGGGGCCCCGTGCACTCAGGAAACGCATCTGTTTATTGGCACAGTTAACACCTCGCATTTAACTGAATTCAATGAGGCGCAAATACAACTTGTGGGAAACGAGCCCAGCGAGAATTTGCCTTCGCCAGACGGGGTTCTCCAAATGCCTAAAACGCTGTCGTGGTTTGCACAGCAAAGCCCTTTCTAGCAGATCGGCAAAGTGGTTGTTAATATGAAGCAGCAACAAGAGGTTAAAATAGAAGAAAATAAATTAAAAATACACATAAAAAATACATGTTTACTCATTATGACCTATTACGGACTCAGGCAAGCCTGTCATTTCCGCCTGTCTGCCTAACACAAGAATAGTCGATGTGAAGGGAATACAACTCACTACTTTGTTGTTATTCTTGACACACATGTATCTTGAGTGATGCGTGTGGGAATTTGCTGTACTTTAACAGTTGTTAAAAAAAATATATATATCAACCAATGAACCTATTTTAAAACATTGATATGTTTGGCAGTGACATTTCATTGCATTTTCAAACACAGCCATCACAAGCGCATACGTTGACATCCGTACACGCTGGCGGATGAGACCCTCCTGACACCTCTCTTACGGGAATGAACAGATGTTTCATTTGAGCTTGTTGGAAATGGCCTTACTGACAGGCGCGCCCTGTTCAACATGTGAGAACGATAATCCAGTCCCATTAATCCTGTGAAACCACGCCAACCATTTCATACAAACAGATATGACAGCAATGGAAGAGAGACTGGTCATCAGAATAGCGCCGACACGTGCAAACCTTTTCACAAACTACTTTTAAGGTTTTAAATACCACCAATAGATTATCTTTGCTCAAAATGAAAGGATAACTGTTTTACATACTGTATGAGGCCATTAATGAACCATTAGAAAGAATTGAAATACTTCTGTAACTCATTCATGGTTCTATATTGTCCTAAAAGGCTATCCTATGATTATAATCCAATAACTCAAGAAGAACCTCTTTAAGCTTGTACCTATAATTACTGGTTATTAACTGAAGCTAATTTTGTGCTGTTCTGATACATATTTATATGCGTTTAATGGCGGTTTTATGGTTTGATGAGCATTTATTTTTTATTTTGCTGTCTTTTTGCTGCTCCAATTATAGCCTGCCTGTCAGCAGGTCAAGCCTATACTAATCCAATGCTTGCGTTGTTTCTACCAATCACCGTGGATTAGTTATAGCTAATTAGCTACTTAAACCAATTCACACATACAATAAGCTTTGGTAAAACATTTTATGTGAGCCCATGCAAGCAGACTTGACTATCCTTCATGAGCTTTTCAAGAACTTTGGCTGAAATATCAAGTCACATAAATAATTAAGCTAATTAAATAAGAGCAGAAGTCACCATCTGCATTAACCAGAACAGCCTTCCGTGCACATCATTACTGTAGGAGAACGCTGAGAGGTGCGGTAATCTGGATGAACGGTACCGTCAGACCTGGCTATTAACATCCCAGACCAGTAACTGTACAACAATATATAAGATCAATGTCACTAAAGCACTAATGCTATGCTAACCAGGACCAAAATACAAATCCTCAACACAAACAGAACACATCCATGACAAGCCCTAAGAACAAAACATAAAACCACAAAATCAATTGGCACAAAATATGGGGTTGCTAGAGGGTGGTGATGGGAAGAATTGAATCTTCAGTCTCCGTCATAAGATGGAGGGTAGAGGAGAGTTCGTCCCACCACCTGGAGGGCAGAGCAGGCATCGTGACCACGATGCGTAGCACTCAGGGAGGGGGCAGGCAGAAGCCCAGAGGCTGCAGAACAGAGACGGCTGGCCGGAGTGTTGGATCTGAAGATTGATTGGAGGTGCCAATGAAGCTGTTCCATTCGCTGCCCTGTGGTCCACAATGTTTTAAACCTGTATGCCTTCAGGTAAGCACAGCTGTACTGTACATTTACGCAGAATCCATTTCAGGACTCTGTCAGATCTCAGGTACCAGCCATCTAACTATCGCTGCAAAGTTATCATTCCTTTCCTCTCACTGCATCCATCACGCCACGCCATCCAGGCTAGCTTCATCCCTGGACCTGAAGGCTGTCATGCCTCGTTTGTCAGACAGAAGAGCGTCTTTCCTAAGATCTCAGGCGATATGGCTCGATTTAGTTGTATGAAAACACCGTCCCATTCCCCGGTGTCTGAGGAAAAGCTCAGCTCAGAAATTAAGAGCTTATCATGGATAGTCTTAAACAGGAATTGTTGGTGTTACCACACCATAGCAATTCACTAATGCACAGGTATAAAACCTGTGTAATCAACAAAACAGCCATAAACCTTAAGTTCAAATGTCTGTATTTATTGTATAATTCGTAGACTGGTGGAATTACTGCCTATTTGTCTTTTGTTTTAAATCTGTCCCTTTCATTTACTCTCTTCATACCAAACTCCCACACCCGCCCTCGCCCATCAACTGAAGAGGAAGAGGCCATGAATGTGTGACTCCTCCGATTCATGTGACGACAAGCCCTCACTCCACACTGCAGATGCAAAGGCAGTTACATGTATCGTGTGCCGTGGGAGGACGGTGAAGTGTAAATATCAAACTCCTTACAACAAACAGGATTAACCCCTATCTATCACCAGCATGGGCTAATTCTTGTCTCGCCACCATGGACCTCAGGTCACAGCCAATAATGCTGTGGCTACGACTCCCAGTGTGTGTGTGTGTGTGTGTTTGTGTGTGATTGTGTGTGTGAGTGTGAGTGCGTGTATGTGTGTTTGTGTGTGATCGAGTGTGTATGTGTATGTGTGAGTGTGTGTGTGTGTTGCGCTTGGCAGCGTCTTCAATGCATGAGCCAGCCGGAGGCCACCCATGTCTCTGATGTTTAAAGGAGGCCATCATTTCAGAGCTTCTGATCTTACCTGGGGGAGTGGGGGGGGGTTCGGCTCCGTGACCGGGGGAGCTTAGCAACTGAAGGATCTGAGCTTCACTCTCTTACTTCCCCAACACAGCTGATCTGCCTCTGAAAGTTCCGGAAGAGCAGCAACAAGAGAAGGGCAGATTCTGTGTCTGCAGGAACGGAAGTGTGAAGGTTGCTATCAAAGAGAGGGGTTTTTTTTGTACAATTGATTCAACACAGCCATAATTAATTTACCTTGGACAGAAGCACATTTCAAATGAAAGAAAGACACTTCAACTGACCTGTGTCAACATGGGGAAAATAAATTGTCTGTTTTTACCAAGTGATGTGAAATATTGTAAAAATGGAGATTTGCTATTCTGGCTTTGTGAGAGGGTGAAGGTGATTGGGCTTCAGGTGGATATACTGTTCCCACCTGTCTGCACCATCCACCTTACAGCAATGTCCAATCGCCCACAGTCTCCTCAACTACAAAAACAGCAAACAAGGTAACATACATGGCAATTTAGACCCTTTGATTCTGCATGATGTTCTCTTTTGCATTGAAAGCAAATTGACATGGACTTTCACACAGCACCCCTTCGTCTGACCCTGGACAGATATCAGCAAAGCGCCAGACAGCAAACGCAGTGAGTATCAAATGTAAGCATCATAGGATGAAGTGTGACACAGCGAAAGAGTCAGTGTCATTTATCTGTTTTGAGAGGTGAGTAATTCTGATCCATTTACATGCGCTTAGGAACAATGAAATACCAGATGTTTTTCTTCACTCAAAATTTAGCTGCATAGAAACTTAGTCCAAAATTGTTTCAATATCCAATGTTGTGTGTGCCATACTGTAAGATACCGCTGGCTTATTCCTGTCATGTGTGGATAATTATATGCTCTGTACCAGTGTCACACGGAGAACCTTAAATACATAATTTACTGCATACTTTGAATATTTCCTAATTAACGCTCTGCCCGGTGAGGCCTTCCAGTGTTCCCGCTGAGGTCTTCGTTCCAGGCCCCCCCAGCTGGAAGGGTTCATTGACAGGGCATGGAGCAAAAACCTTCCCATCGCCACTGATCTCAATGTGCGCATCGCAATTATGAGGCCTATTGTATCTGGCCTGGTTTTGAGTTTTCCTTCTGCTGCGGACAGGGGAAAAAAAACACACATCTCTGGAGGAGATTGCCACAGAATCCTACACATGGCAGATGGGGCAATTAGCAGATGCACTGAGCTGTTTGCTAGCTGGATGGGAGCTAAATGGGAGAGAGAGGTAGGGAGGGAGCGAGAGTAAACAGATACCCTTTTTAAAGCCGGAGTTTGGCTGCGCGCGGCAGGCCGATGGCCATGACGGTCGTGGTCATTAACGATATGGGTTTCTCTCGCTGCGCCCGGTGGCGTTTCGATCAAACGTGCCCTTTGAATGGACCGCTGCAGGATGGGGATTCGCTCAGCTGGCCCATTTCCCAGAAGGCCCAAGTGCTGGAGACTGGCCGGTGGACCTCCGCAGGATCCCCCCTGCTGGCCGGAGGCTGTCACTACATGAGCTGCCAGTACATCTGGGCACCAGTATCTCTTGGCCTGCTTCCTTGGTTTTGTTCCCATATGCTTTTACTTCAGGGTTTAATGAATAAATCCACAATGTGATTTATTAAGCTTTATAGTTACAGCAAACCTTGTGATCAATCAAAAAATATGATTAATTTCTGAATGCAGGACTGTGAATCCAGGTGATTCAGGCAGTGAAGCCCAGAAGATCTGCACACTGAGAAAACAATGACTCTTTGTGAAACCAAAATTGGGTGGAGCTATGACAGGCACACTACAGTGAAACAATCATTGTAAGTGAGAGAATAGTTACTTTGATTGGTTTAAATAACTTGCTTACAGCTCATTACAGAAACACCAATTATGGGGTTGCATGAAAACAATTACAGAAATAATTAAAAGAAAGACATGATGCGTGTTGCTAAAGGAGTGGCACAGATTTCTGCTGTAGCCAGGCACAAAACAAGGAGAGCCACTTAGACACAGAGAACTGCAAACTCCCTACCATTACTTGGGTTTTATAATGGTGTAATGTCATTGACTGTCACTCTTTTACTTACTCAATAACAGTGGATGGAAATGTGAGATTTCTTTAGTTTATGTAATGTCATTCTGCACACTGATCATAGGAAAACCACGCGGTTATTAGTGTTGTTCACACGACTGAACAGTGCCCTAGAGTGATGACCATATTGCCACATCTTCCAGACGGTCGATAACTGTGAAGTTAAGGAAAAGGACGAAGGATCCTACCCTCCATATTGTGTTGTTAAGATAACTTTTTTCAACGTTACCTGCATATTACTGCAGAACAGAGGTCTTTTGCCTTTGGTGATTTAAGTTACCATTTGTAATGGTCAGATATAATTGTCCACATTCTGGAGCCTGCTTGTTTTTAACACTTTAGCTGATGAACCCAAAAGAGAGTGAGTGATGAGATTCCGAGATGTGTGAGACAGGCCAGAGAAGATTATTCCATTGAGGCAGTAGGGTTTGCAGTTCAGACAATCCCTGGCGAAACACATGCACCCGCTTGTTCCGGTGAAAAAAGGTTAAAATGATTTTATTTCGGGTCAGGGGTTACCACTCAAAGCATTTGGAAACAGATTTATTTTAAAATACCGGTAAACATATAAATAAAAATATAAGAAATATATGTAAAATAACAGCATGACTACTGCTGGAATGTACCTGGGGCCAAAACATAGCACTTCTGCATAAATCAACATGACTGCTCCTTCCTTCTGGAGAGAAAAAATAACAATACTTGAAAAAAAAAATATTAAAGGGCGAGAGGGCTCTGTGTGTATTTAGTTTTCCTCACCCAGTTACACACACAGACACGCACACATGCTAAGGTGTTACTGTGTGCATATGCTTCAGATGAACATGCACAATGCAGTACGTTTGGCGCAAACTGGCTCTGCTAAAAGACCTGTTTAGCTTCAGTTCCTGGTTAACCCAAGATCTGTTACCATGCCAATGGCTGTTAATTGCATTACATTATGATAACTACTTACCATTATAAATATCTGTTTCGTGTGTTTTGTTCAATGTTTTTATATACATGGAAGAGCTGGAAGTAAATTTGTACATTGACTATTTGGAGAGTTCTGAGGATTCACTCGAATACAACAAAACTTTTGATTTTATCCAGAAGTTGTTCTGAAAAATTGTTGTTGAGACTATAGCATGGGATAAATATTGGATTCTGACTGCCTATAAATATTTTTGATTTCCCCAAGTTACTTATGTAGGCAATTATTGTTCCTGAACATAAACTTTAGTACAAGAAAGCAGACAATCATAATACAAACGTATCACTGGCCAGTGTGTACTTTCTGCCCGTGGCTAAATCTGGCTGTACGGCTAGGATCTGTCAGTCACTGAGGTTTCTACTCTTTATGGCATCGAACATGAGGGAGGTGAGAAATCAATGAACAAAGTCTCTGTTTTCAGTTACTTCAAATATACTAGACTGCGTATATATAATGTCTGCGAACAAAAAAAACTCTGAATATGCGATATTCATTCAGTACAGTTTCCATGGCCATTCTGAACTTATCCAATTAAAACTGGAAACAACTTTAAAAATAGACAAAGTGGCAATTTCAGTATTTTATGTGTTTTGATAGGAAAAATCTATATAATATATTGCAGACCAGGCAAGCAATAAAACTGGTGTGACGAGATAGAAGCTTTCTGACAGAGACATGTGCCAGATGAAATGAGGATCATTTCCATGGATAAACCCACTTTCAGCAAATATGGAGGAAGAGCTGAGGAATAAATCTACAGCAGTTCACTATAATAAATTTCCATGCAAGACATGGCAAAGGCGGAGATGGGGAGCGGGAGGACATGGGGAGCACCATGGGAATTCAGGTACCTGTGGAAAATCAGTATGTTGTATGAAATGGTTTTTGGAGTTGTCTGAAAACAAATCTAAGATATCTTTGTTTAAACAGCTCTAATTGTAGTAACTTCTAGCACAGTAAAATTCTCAGTTGTCCTGGGTGTCACTGTGCAGAATAATATTTGTGCATCATCTTGTGTCCTGTTTTTCTTCCAAAGATCTTGATGTAAATCACTTGTGTAGAACAGCCACTGGCAGATCTTTGGGCATGCGTTGCACCTGTAACAGCGTAACTCAGTCCTGGAGACCCTCCATGCCTCATGCCTGTAACAGCGTAACTCAGTCCTGGAGACCCTCCATGCCTCATGCCTGTAACAGCGTAACTCAGTCCTGGAGACTCTCCATGCCTCATGCCTGTATCACCGTAACTCAGTCCTGGAGACCCTCCATGCCTCATGCCTGTAACAGCATAACTCAGTCCTGGAGTCCCTCCATGCCTCACGCCTGTATCACCGTAACTCAGTCCTGGAGACCCTCCATGCCTCATGCCTGTAACAGCGTAACTCAGTCCTGGAGACCCTCCATGCCTCATGCCTGTAACAGCGTAACTCAGTCCTGGAGTCCCTCCATGCCTCACGCCTGTATCACCGTAACTCAGTCCTGGAGACCCTCCATGCCTCATGCCTGTAACAGCGTAACTCAGTCCTGGAGACCTGCTGCATTTTTATACTCACAATAATAACAGCTCCTGAATCAAAATTAGCTGCAAATTGTTCTTAGTTTGATCTACTCTTACAGTCCATTGAAGGATCTCGTGCCTTGTTTGGTTAAATTGTGTCAGAAATAACTATTTATGCTGTAAAATATAATTTTCCATAATGAAATACCAGTCAAATGAAAAATGCTTCTGTTTTTGCCAATGTACTATATGGAAAATAATTTTAATCATTTATTCAGTTATATATTGACAGCTGAAATCAATGGAGGATGTGCTGTATGGTGCTGGGAGAGGTGGAGGGAGGAGCAAGCCCCATGGCACCTCCCATGAGATTGCTGTCAGCTCCAATTCCCTCCTTCAGCCTGGAGACAATGCAGGAAATTGCACAGCAATGGCCTTAGTAACAGACAGGCTCAGCTGGAGGTGATTTCCAATCAACCCAGGTGTGAGCACTTGCCTTTAATTAGGCCACGTACTTAAGAACAGCTTGTCAGGCTGAGAGGAGGACCGGGCTTTTTTTTTTTTTTTTTTTTTTTTTTTTTTTTTTTTTAACCTTTTGCTGCGTTTCCTTCCATTCACCACCAGGCTCAGGTGCCACAGCGCTGAGAGTGTGGAAACTTAGTCACTGAAACTTGCCTATTCATGTATTTGTGGAGCATAAACATATGTTTTCAATAGCCATGATCGATCAAGTAATTGACTGTGAAAAATCCCAGTATACACAGTGGACTTTGTGGAGAAAGCAGACACTAAGCATCCACTTATCATCCTCTCTGCTCAGTCAATGTGAACAGGCCATTCTCTAAG
>JAFBMS010000155.1:67500-117500 GCA_019788955.1 Albula glossodonta
TCAATTTGGAATTAATTTACAGAGCATGTGGAGAATTGTTTCATCTTAATCAGCACTTCTCATTCACAGTTCTCCAGTCTACAAGCGGTACCCTGTCTGTCAGTTCAAGTCTTTATTAAATTCAGTCCTCATGGTAGAAGAGGTCTTTGTAACTCGCTGTCGGAAAAATTGACCACAAGGAGATCTCAGGAACATCAGGAACAAATAATAATTATAATAATTAAAAATAATACTGTTAGTTAATGTTATGGCTGTAGCTGCTGGCCTTGTTGTTTTACATATGAGCTGATTCAGGATTTAAATCCTCATCAAACTGTAATTTAATGAGATGCATTTTAATGCTGTCTCATTCTCCCGGCTTTGTTGTACTTGGTTTTTACATAAACCCTGGAATTCCGTGACACAGTTTGACCTTGTCAGGAGCCGTAGTCAGAATGAATAGGAAACAGGATAATACAGGATTAATTTATTTGAAGTCCTGTCTGTCGAGGATCGCTGCTCGCAGAGGAAAAGGTGTTTGGGAGCAGAGGAACCGCTTGGTAATATAATTGTAAATTATGATACTGTACACCATGACTCGGATTAATAGTGAAACTGAATTGTTTGATAAGTACATCAAAAGGGTTACTTATTTTCTTGTGTGTGTGTGTATGTGTGTGTTCACCTTAGTTGGCTATAAAGTGTCTGTATATTTGTGTAAGGGGTCAAATAAGTTAAATCAAGCCTGATCGTTGAGTTGAAATTGTAAAATTGTTCAATAAATTTGACAGAGGAAACTTTACTGAAACCCTTTATCGAACAGGACACTTTTTAATACAAGTAAGCTAAATGCTAAATTGAAGATTTCATTCCTGTACTCCACTTATTCTGGGGATTCAGAAATGTGTTCCTTAGCAACAGTTCTCCCCATCTGCCCCGGTGGAGTGTAGTGTAATCATGTGGGAGGCATCACAGGGGTCAGAAGAAGTCCTAAACTGGTCATCTACCCCTCTGACGTCTGTTCTTTTACACAAATTTGTCAGTTCTTGAAATGGCAGAGACCCTTGCTGCACTGGAGCCTGGGCTTGATGCAGAGTTGGATATTATTATTCTGGATATATAATGAGGCTATCTGAGGCTGGGCTGAATGGCCTGTTTTTGTCATTCTTCTTTTATCATCCTTTCATCCTTTGCTAGATAGACGGGTAAACAAACCTTGGAGGAGAAACTACCTCCTCTTGTTGTTCTTTAAACTCTCGTAGCAAAATGTTTCAAGCAAGCATGAACATGGCAGCTTTCTTTGATTACAGCATCACTACCTCTCCCTCTCCCCTGGATCTCAGCGAGGGTTTGATCTTTCACCGCGCAACTTCTCTGTTGTGTAAGTGTCCTGTCTCCCCGTAAGGGCCTCCAGCAGGAGAGCTTTCTCTGGTTTCTCAGAGCTCATTTCTCTGATCTTCTGCTGGGGGCAGCTCTTACACATGCACCATGATGGATGCCTTAGTGACAGTCAAAATAAATGGAGGACAGACACCAAAGCAGAGTTTCTAATAGTTGGGGTTCCTTGGCCTCATGGCACTTCAAGTTGATTTAAAAGACTCCTCTTCTGTGTGGAAAGGGCCCAGACTTAAGGAGGTTAATGTATTTTAAACATGCGTTTGACCCAGCTGTGGTCCCTCATTGAGAAGCAGTCTCTTGCACACTCCTACATCACTTTCTCCAAGATCTTTGCCCACTTGATGAGGTGACATGAGGGAGAAATGCACGGTTTCCATGGTTTCGCCTCATGGGTTAACAATATGTAAAGAATGTGATGACATCGTGGCGTTGGGTCAGAATTACCTGAATCACCTTTCAAGCACACAAATGTTTTTCATACGGAAAGAAGAAGAGCAACATTTACAGCCAAGCCCCAGAGATTCGACACCCAGCTACGCAAACACCTGTCAATCAAACACACAGCGTGGAGCAAATGCAAAAGTAGATTTCTAATTCTAGAATTAGAGTGAGATTAGAATTCTTTATTAAAGTTCTTAGTTTATCAGAATTCTCTTTTTAATGTCAACCTCTCCATGTGAAGGGAACGCTGTTCCAAAGCATGATCACATTATCCATTGTTGTGAAACACAATCAGGTTATGGATTTGCAGAACAGAACACCAACACCACTTTGAGCTAACTGGTGTTCCTGCATGTGTAAGTCCTGAACCTCAGAGGTCCAGCTTTATTTCTGCAGGTTTGACCTACAGTTACACTCCCAGTGTGCGCCAGCATCAGCTGCCAGGAGATGCTGCTATGATCTCAGATGTTGTGTTATAGTATTACAGATGTTTTTATGGATGTAATAGTATTTTTCACAAAAAATAAGAGTAGCTGAAGGTGACAGCTATGTAAGTAATATTATGTACATGAAATTTCCATAAAAATTCCCATAAAACTACTACTAAATTCAGTGAGTAGGTGTATTTTGATGTCATGTTTTGAGGCACAAACATTTCAGATTTCCAAAAAGAAGATGTGCAATCGTGTGAGACTCTGCAGTATATTGAAATGTTATGTGTACGATATGCTCTGACGCGACATAATTTCTCGATACATAGCATATAGCAATGTTTCATATTGAGGAGCCGGTTTTGCTGCATTTCGCAGCCGAAGATAAGGGGTTATCAGTGGGTAAAAACACATTCATTCTGAAGAGTCATTATGTGAAGTTCTCTGAGAGTGGAGGCGTCACTACTGAGTAACAAAGAGGAAAATGAACATTCCAATGCAATTATGTGTCAACAGAGCTTCAAGTAACCCATTTACTACAGTAATTACATTGTTACTGTTATAGCAATCTATGTCTTGTTACAAACTAATTATTGTGTAACAGTATGTTCCAATTATATGTATTTAATACCCATGTACTGTATCTGTTTGCATGTTCATGGATAACTTCTAAGTGACCGCTAAGCCTAATCATGACCCTTTATTTTACCTCAACCAGAACTCCACAAATTAAGCATAAAAACTAAATATTTTATTTGAAGAATGACATATTTTAAATAATGAACAGATGTGTAGCAGTGATCCTCTAGCCCACTGCTTAATTAATTGCCACTCTTATGTAGAGGTCGAGACTTCAAATATGCTGATGAACACTTGCATAATTTCTGTAGGTCATGCAGTTTAAAAACCATTACTTGGCAATAATTCAAGCTGCATTCATATTTATTTTTATCCAGGATGGTATGAGGACACAGGGAAAAGCAGCGTGCCAAGGCAATTCTTATCATGCAATTATATGATCACAGAAGTTCACCGAAAACTCATATGTTGCTTAAGACTATATGTTAAACATTGAATAGTTCTACTAAATATACAATATGTACTGTATGTATATGGTAAATACTGAATAGTTATGCAATATTAATCTGCATATCCAAACAACTAGTTCTGTTTCATTTATGCTTCCTTTATAACATGCAGAGGAAGGTGTCCACTGTTATCGAACGTTCTGAAAAAAAAATGGCTTTAAACGAGCCTGTCGATTTGGTCGTGAGGCACCTGAGATTGTTCAAGTTAGAATGGTGTGAGGGACCTTGTAATGGCCACTAATTCTGTTAATGGTGTACTTTGGCATAAAGAGAATGGGAGCTGTGCCTGTGTTGTCATCACCAATCCTATTTTTTGTGAAAAAATTGATTTTAAAGCTTAAACAGCACTGTATCAACAAAAAACTCTGTCGTCCGATAAAGAGTGTAGCACACATACATCACGTGCACATGATTCTCCCTGTTTGCTACTGCAGTGGGTGTATGCGTAGTGTTATGTTCAATTGCTGTTGCATGGTCTGTTTGTTTGTGTTTGTCCTCACAAATCCACTAATCTAAAAATAACATAACCCACAGAATCCTTTTTGTTTTTCATCATTCTGATGTTTTTCTGCCTCAAAACTTCTGATTTCAATTACAGTTTGTTCAGGTTAAAAACGGAAAACAAACATCCGAGTCGGAGGCAATAAGTTTCAAAAGCCCAGCAGAGGGGAGATGTTCACATAAACAGATTCTTGACATTCAGACATAAGTGGTTTTTGTGCACCATAACTGGGGTTCAAAAGACGAGGGCTCAACTCTGCAGTCACTCCTCAGTACCTTTGATTCATGTTTAAACGTTGAGCATTCACTTTTCTGGAACGAACACAGTTCAGTGATTATCAAAACCCATGGCGAAATAATGCTTAGATTCAACAAAAAGACTAACACATCAATTTACTTGCGAATTAAAATTAAGGGAAAATGTTGATTGAATCGCAGCCAGATTCAAAGCAGTTGGACACGGTTGACTTGAAATATTTACAGGGCAGCACAATCTGGTTTGGCTTTTTGGTTTGTTTTTGTTTGGCACATTAAACCCAGCAGGAAGCTGAAAAGGAGGACCTCTCGGTTAAAATAAATATCTTTTATTCATCAGTTTGCGGTTAACTTCCCAGCATCAGCGATATTGAATAAAGTAGCTCCCTGAAGCTTTGCCCCATCCTGTAATGTAATGTGCTGCTATTCTTCTCTTGTGAAAAATATTTCCTAAACTGAACGCAGTGCAAAGAGCGTGCTCCAAGGTGCATTTGTTCAGGGGGAAGAAACTGAATTCCCCTGCTTTGTACATTGTTCCTTTTTTCCCACTAAAACATTGCTTTCCTATAATTTCAAACTGAACTTAAATGAAAAATACTGTATGAGTCTTGAAGGAAGCAATGGGCCTACTTCCTTTTTTATCTAAGGTGAGGCAAAGTACAAAAATATGAAATTGAATCCCAGGTTTAGATGATTACTGAGCTAGTAGTTCGGGTAAGCTGCAATTTCACATCGCCTGGATATCACTGCTATTCTCTCCTGGAGCAAAGTGGGGTTTAGGGTGATGTTACATTTACATTTTAGGCATTTAGCAGATACTGTTATCCCAACCGACTTTCACGGCTTACATTTCTCACACACTACCTTTTTATGCAGCTGGATACTTTACTGGAGCGGCTCAGGTGAAGCAGCTTGGTCATGAGCCCCATCGCTCTGCCTGGGAACAGCACGGTACTATTGTAGACCATCCTATACTACACTACACTACACTATTCCACACTTCACTACACTATGCTAGACCATACTACACTACACTACACTATTCCACACTTCACTACACTGTGCTAGACCATACTACACTACACTACACTACACTATTCCACACTTCACTACACTGTGCTAGACCATACTACACTACACTACACTATTCCACACTTCACTACACTGTGCTAGACCATACTACACTACACTACACTACACTATTCCACACTTCACTACACTGTGCTAGACCATACTACACTACACTACACTATTCCACACTTCACTACACTGTGCTAGACCATACTACACTACACTACACTACACTATTCCACACTTCACTACACTGTGCTAGACCATACTACACTACACTACACTATTCCACACTTCACTACACTGTGCTAGACCATACTACACTACACTACACTATTCCACACTTCACTACACTGTGCTAGACCATACTACACTACACTACACTACACTATTCCACACTTCACTACACTGTGCTAGACCATACTACACTACACTACACTACACTATTCCACACTTCACTACACTGTGCTAGACCATACTATACTACACTACACTATTCCACACTTCACTACACTGTGCTAGACCATACTACACTACACTATTCCACACTTCACTACACTGTGCTAGACCATACTACACTACACTATTCCACACTTCACTACACTGTGCTAGACCATACTACACTACACTACACTACACTATTCCACACTTCACTACACTATGCTAGACCATACTACACTACACTACACTATTCCACACTTCACTACACTGTGCTAGACCATACTACACTACACTACACTACACTATTCCACACTTCACTACACTGTGCTAGACCATACTACACTACACTACACTATTCCACACTTCACTACACTGTGCTAGACTATACTACACTACACTACACTATTCCACACTTCACTACACTGTGCTAGACCATACTACACTACACTACACTACACTATTCCACACTTCACTACACTGTGCTAGACCATACTATACTACACTACACTATTCCACACTTCACTACACTGTGCTAGACCATACTACACTACACTATTCCACACTTCACTACACTGTGCTAGACCATACTACACTACACTATTCCACACTTCACTACACTGTGCTAGACCATACTACACTACACTATTCCACACTTCACTACACTGTGCTAGACCATACTACACTACACTACACTACACTACACTATTCCACACTTCACTACACTGTGCTAGACCATACTACACTACACTATTCCACACTTCACTACACTGTGCTAGACCATACTACACTACACTATTCCACACTTCACTACACTATGCTAGACCATACTACACTACACTACACTACACTATTCCACACTTCACTACACTGTGCTAGACCATACTACACTACACTACACTACACTATTCCACACTTCACTACACTATGCTAGACCATACTACACTACACTACACTATTCCACACTTCACTACACTGTGCTAGACCATACTACACTACACTACACTACACTATTCCACACTTCACTACACTGTGCTAGACCATACTACACTACACTACACTATTCCACACTTCACTACACTGTGCTAGACCATACTACACTACACTACACTACACTATTCCACACTTCACTACACTGTGCTAGACCATACTACACTACACTACACTACACTACACTACACTACACTACACTACACTGTGCTACACTACACTACACTACACTACACTATTCCACACTTCACTACACTGTGCTAGACCATACTACACTACACTACACTATTCCACACTTCACTACACTGTGCTAGACCATACTACACTACACTACACTATTCCACACTTCACTACACTGTGCTAGACCATACTACACTACACTACACTACACTATTCCACACTTCACTACACTGTGCTAGACCATACTACACTGTGCCATATTTCACTGCACTATTCTACACAACACTATACTGCCCACCAATACACTATACTTCATGATACCATACCACACTACACTACATCATTCTACACTCCACTGTACTCCTATAGAGTGAATCGCCATTATTGTTCCCTTGAGAAAAATACTCTTCAAGCAGCACCATGATTTCAAATAAAACAAATCTGGTGGAACAAGGGTGATTTAGGACTGCATACACACACATAAGAAACCATAAAATGCATGCAATCTTTGCAGGAATTTTGACATGTATGTATTATTTTTATTTGCCTGGGTAGCTGGGTCCCTAGTTTTAGCCTTGGATAAGTATGCCATTAAATTTGGGGTGTCCTCCAGGGCTACAGTGTCTGTTGGTGCTCAATGAGTCTCAGTAGTTAAGTGATTCATTTCAGCCAATCATATCTGAGAGGTGCTGGCATGGCTGCAGGCCTTTGATCTAACAGCACACTGAAACACCTTGATCAACTCATTAAGTAATCATGGTCCTGAATCAGCTGTGATCAGCTGATTTAGCGCAGGATTGGGGCAGGAGCCCGCAGCCCCAGCCTCCCTCCTTGGGTAAGATCAGGTGTCTCTCATTTAAATCAATTATTGGCTACTGAGATCACCCACCAAGGCCTACATCGGCAGAAGAAAAACAGTAGAAAATGCAGCCACCAAAAGTGCTGCAGACACTGCGGTCCTCCAGGGCTGTTTATCGCCCGTCTGAGGCTGGTTCCTGGCACCCCAGTCTCAGACTGTCTCAGGCTGTGCAAACTCACTGAATATTCACATGCTTTGTTGGTCTTCAGTTTCCCCGAAATGTCTCCATGACATCCGATGACACTGAAGACCCACCCCGGCACCGGCACATGCTTCTGTTCCACAGTTCAATATCAGACACTATTCCGGTGTAGAAGCTCTCTGTCTGGCAACCCCTGCTCAAATGGCATCCTCTGGTCACCTGGCAACCCCTTGGTCACCTGGCAACCTCTGACAGTT
The DNA here is from genome assembly GCA_019788955.1 of Albula glossodonta. Lineage (NCBI taxonomy): Eukaryota > Metazoa > Chordata > Actinopteri > Albuliformes > Albulidae > Albula > Albula glossodonta. The sequence continues at coordinate 75,531 of JAFBMS010000155.1, forward strand.
ACTACATGCCCCAGACATCCCATTTTCCCTTGATAATCCCCTCTTTTCCTCTTTTGTGATGGTTCAAGCTACTTGTAGCAAAAAGTGCTCACAGAAAACCAAAGCTATCCAAACTATCCTTTTGTTTTCTGTAACAAGAGCGGGACACCCAGAATACACGCATGCCCATCTGAAATTTGGCATGGTTGCTATTCAGAGTATGGATAGACTGATGATCATTAAACTTGTGATGGTAGAGGTATGAGATTTCATTAACTCCTCTCCATATCTTCATCAAACATATATGATAGAACAGTTTTCTCCAGGGTTTCTTTATTTAAGAAAATTGAAACCATCCCATTTCATAGTTGAAAAAAATTTGTTTCCATATTGTTGGAATCAACCGACTCCCAGATTCACTCTCAAAACCGGAGGTGGATAGTGAAGGGCAGCGATGCCGCTGCTTTTCTTGGGATTGGAGAAAGGCCTGTTGGCACGCATCTAACCAAACTCCTGTCGGCATGCATGTAGCTGCTCTTGTGTCAGCGTACATCCGTCTGCACCTGCGAGCGCAAATGCGACGGCCCTGGCAGGTCTGCATGCGGGAGCTGTCTAGAGACATATCAGACGCTGGTGGATTAGCGGTCTGAGGACAGCCCGTGATTCATGCGGCGAACTTCCGTGGCACGGCTGGCTGCAGGAACGGCGATTCAGCCCCTGAGATCAAGCTTGGACAAACGCCAGAACGCTGCCTGCTCAACCGCTGAAGACAGTTCTGGAGAGATAAAGATAATTAAGAGATAAAATAAATAAAAATGCGTTAATACGCCTGTGTAGCATACAAGTTGAATCTGTAATAATGTACCTTGCCAAATGCAGCTCTGATCGGATAATTTTGGCTCTTTTTTGAAACATTTTGAAAAGCCTCATATTTTAATTGGGCCTGGCGCCGGTACTGTGATTTCACAGATTATTAAAACTATATCATGGTTATACATGCATTAGAATCAAACCAACTATTTTCACTACATCAGAGGTTCTCAAGTTCGATCCTGTGTTGCCCTCTGTACAGCTGAGACCGTGTATGGGTGTCACACAGGTCGGTTGTCATGGAGCTCATAACTCTTAAACTAGAGGGCTCTGTTTCTAAATTCTACATCACAACCGCGATCGGTGAGCACAGATTTAGTGTCTTTGAGAACTATCCCAAAATATTAAAAATATTTTCATTTCTGCCTCAACCCAGTGCTGGGGATGGGTTTAACCAAGTGTCAGAGTGCATTTGATGATGTTTAATCACTTAATTTAATTAAGCTGCTATTATAAACTTGAAGTTGTCAATTAATGTTAAATTGATGACTCTTATGATGCGCTGATGGTGAGAAATACACACGAGGGTAAAAAGCATGACAGCGATACCTAGTCTAATACCTAATCCTGCTTTTCATTGTAACCATGACAACAACCTCTGAATATCAACACTCAGTCAAAATGGTCTTAATTACACACTTTCTAGTCTATTGGAGGATCCTTATGAGTGATGTTATGTTATAAATAGGCAGGCATGCCATGAGAAACTCCCATACGTGAGTCAGTCCTCTGCCACACTGCAGGGTCACACTGCAGGGTCACACTGCAGGGTCACACTGCAGGGTCACACTGCAGGGTCAGCTCTGGAGTAGTTCTGGCTTGACTCACAGATCTGGATTGTTCTGTCTTTGGAGGTTTTCCTGAATGTATGTAATTTAGTGGGCAGATCCTGGGAGAGCTTTCGTATTCAGTCATCCCTACAAACTGTGTTTGTGTAATGAAATATCATAACCCCTTCCCCTGTGTTTGTGTAATCAAATATTATAACACATTCCCACCTGCCTGCTTTATTAATAATCACAACTCCATTACAGTACACACACCACAGGAAGGAATCAGATCATTTATGATATCTACTCTTAATTGTACATATTATATTATATTATATTATATTATATTATATTATATTATATTATATTATATTATATTATATTATATTATATGCCTGTGATGTTCCTGAATCAGCTTCGTCTCCCATAAATATAAACATATCATTAGTATGCACAGCTACACTCCAACTAGACTTGTGAATTTGTAGAAATAAACTAACAACAAATTTGCTATTCAAATAGCAACAATGAAGGATTTCATCCTCTTATGAAATTGAAGGAAAAATGAAGTAAACATAATTAAATATCAAATATTTCAATGCATAATTGACTGTGCATTTTGATTCACTGGCATGCTCATGGAAGCTATCGTACAAACAGCAGATTGTGGAATGATGTTTCTGTGTTCATTAAAGCCTGTCTAGTATTTTTAAAAGAAAAAAAAAACAGCGTTAAGTTAAAATCCAGCTTATTGTTCTGGTTTTTTTCTGAGGGCTTAAATTATAACACAGCAAGCATAAAATCCAGCCAGTCAATCAAAAGGGATCTAAGTGGCTTAACCAAATGGTATTGTCTCAAAACCATGTTTGTATAAAATGATTAGCGTTCCAGGTCAGTGAAAGCTGCACACTAAGGGAAGGCTTTCAGTAAAATGGTGCAGTTATACTCTGGTGTCCAGAGAGCTGATGTTTAAAGTCATTTGGCTGAGAGCGAGTGCAGAAGTCACAAGCACCATGGCTGTATTTATGATCTGTAGAGCAGTGAAAAGCTAACCTATTCCTGGAGCAGCAGAAACGGCTCTGTTTCTGTTCCTCCCCAGCTCTTGATTACAGTTATTGAGTAATTAAGTGTGTGAGCCTGAATATTCCCCGTGTGACTGAGGAAATTATTCTTCCAACTCTGAGACAGGGACACCTGCATTCATTAATTCTAATAATTAGTTATATTATGTAGTTAGGAATTCAAATGAAGCAAAAACCAGAGAAAAATATCAGCAACACTTGAGGAACAGAGCTTGCCTATCTACAATCTGAAAAGTTGAAGATTGGTTTTATTTTTCACATTCATAAAATCATGTGGCACGGTGTTGAAGCTCTGGTCCATTCTGTCTGTGTGCCATTGTTGTAATTGAACATTTAATAATGTAAGGTCCATCCCTAGCTGCAAATGAATCATAAAACTCAAGTTTGAAAAAATATAGTTTAATATTTCTTACTGTAATAGATTTATGTAATGTGTCTCTCTTTTGTTTATTTCTACAAAAAACACTTTTCCTGGCTCAGATTTACTAACTGGTCCATTATCACTGATGGCATTAAGCTTGACTCTCTGGGCGGATTCTTCAGGCCATTAAATGGTGTCATGCTCCTCGTTAGCAACAGTTTCCATCTCCAAACAAACGTTTCAGCTCCTGTCATACCCCCTGAGCCCCAACGTAAAAAAGCACAGCGTGAGGACAGCGTGCTTCATAACTGCCTTTTTTCCCCTGGTTTTGCACTCTTCCAAAGTATAAATTCACTTCGGTTCAACGACCTTTGCTCACCATATTTTGTAGCTCTGGAATCTCTCTTACATAAAAACCCCTCATTAACGGCCAGTCTCAAGGGCTGATACTTTCACAATTAAGTATAGCTACCTTGCTTTGGTTTTATTTTCGGGGTCGCATTTGAGGACAGTCTGCGAGGCTTGGAGGATAGAAATGGCCGTCTTTAATAAAGAAAGTGTTGCTGTGAAGTTATGATAGCATATGATACTCTGGCGTGTGTCGGAGCGGTTTAAAAGAGCAGCCTCGGGGGCTCGGCCGGCTTCGACGGCGGCGGTATCTGCTCAGGCTGATAGGCCTCCCTGAAGGAGGGTGTGTAGCCGCGGGCTCAGATTACATCAAAAACTTTCACTCACCTGCTAATAGTGCATTACAGACCCAGAGATGAGCAGGGGATCCCCCTGGGCTGCGACCACGAGCCCCTACGCAAGCCAACCCCCGGCCTCCGTCGCGCAGAGCCGCCATCCGCCATCCGGGGGAGAGTCAATCTCTTACTTAATGCCAGCTGTATTGAGGTGAGGGATTTAGCACCGGGTCAAAATAATTGTTGGCAGTGTAATGAACCCGTCTGGGAAGTGCTGTGAATACACTGCACTGTAAGTATGCCATTTAGAAGCTCCTCAAGAAATACAGCGCCCCATGCCTAACCTGCTGTACACATTCCTGCATATTGGTATGGCACCTTTTAAAATGTGAAAATAGATACATAAATTTGCTGTTTAAGGTTTATTTAATCGGTAGTTCTTAAATGCAGATAAGCCAGGTTTTTAACTATAAAATTGTAATAATTAATCCAACTTCTCAGAATATGAATGAGTTAGTGTGTCGTTTCTGCTGCCTCACACAAAACACATGAGATGCACTTTACTCTCAGAGGCTGCAGTTGGAGCTTTTTCCCATGCTCTGTTCCCAGGCCACCGCAAAATATTTATCCAACTCTTTAGATAGCAGAAACATTTAACATCCCTGGGAATTATTCCCAATTCAAAATGCTACCAACAGAATTGTATAAATCTTATGAATAAGAATTTTTATTCTGGGTATTGATGAAAATATATTTTTTGTTATTTCCCATTATTTGCAAGAATTTTATCAGATATCTGAAGAGATTCATGTTTTATGGTATTTAATCCTGGCCCGGGATCAACGCATGAGGAAATATTCCAGTTTAGCCTGTGAGTGTAAATGTAAATCTCCTTTGCTTTCTGTGAATCACCAAATCATGATGGGATTAAGCGATGCACCGAGGTAATGACTGTACCGGGGCAAGACTACAGAAATACCAAACGGTTTGGTAATGTTTCTGTGTAGTACCAAAAAACTCACCCCTACAATCACAAGCAAAGAACCTGTGAACCTCTTGTTTCAGACTGTAATGATTAGAGTGGATAAACCAGTCTAAGTAGTTCTCAGACTTTGGTGTTTGGGGGACCCCTGTGTAGACTGGCAGGTAAAAACCCCTGAATTTGAAGATTCAGTTTGGTTCGAGAGAAGTGCATTTTTTAATATTCATTATTTAAATTTATTATTTAATAGTTTTTTTTTAAACGATTTTTAAGTATTCTTTATTAATATGATTTTCTTCATGTGTTTGTGAACAGTTGTGACCACAGATGAACCCTACTGGAAGTTGATCCAGTTTTTTACAGAAGTGAGACTAGTGTTGAATTGAAAACTACTGAATTGTATTTTTCACCTCATCAGAGCGTCTCTGTGTAAGTAAAAACTTTATTTCAGATAAGTGTTTGACCCAGGCTTCCCGCTGGCTTCTCCTGTTTCTCTTTCCTCTCCCTTCTCTCTCTGCAGGACATGAACCCAATGAAAATCAGCCCACCAGAGCTGTGCTCAAAACTCTGTTTTTCTACTTTATAAGACTTTATTTTTATATAAATAAATAAAAAGGAAAAATGATGAAAGGTGTGATCGTACCCCTGCGATTTGTGTTCTGGTGTGAAGATCAGGTCAGATGAGGCAGTGTTCAGAGAGACAAAGAGAGAAAGGGAGAGAAGAAAAGACAAAGAGTCTGCACCATCCACAAATCGTTGTCTCTGTGGTGCATACATGCTAAGAAAAAAATGTCATAAAGAGAAACCAAAACCATATTCTTTGCTTGCAATCATACAGGAACCTTTTGTAGTTTAAACTGCGGTCATGTGACTGCGTTTGATGTGTTAATAAACACCTCAGAGCGCTGCTGAATTCGCCGCCAAACACGGGGGTCATGTGACAACGCCAGTCAGATCACATTAAGACGCCTGTGTACATCTCTGAGAGCGGGGCGCTGATTGTGACGGACAAGCAGTCGTTATCCCCGTCGGCGACCGCCAATCACAGCACCTCGACGGAGAAAAGAGCCGGCAAGTCAAGAAAAGGGACACCTTTTCAAGGGCAAACCGATATGTAGGATGGGCGAAACACGGCCTCTACACAGCTGTCACCGGCGTTCTCGTGCTCGCGCTAGCGTATTCCTGTCACACTGGCCTGTACATGCGCTCTCGCAGTGTCTTACCCGGGTCTGCAGCGAGCCTGGGGCCCTGGGGTCTCTCCCTGGCCTGAACTTGTGGTGCAGTGGGCAAAATATAGCACGTTACCCTCTGTCACTGTTGCCATGTTTAGTATTCAAAACTATGTGGTGTCAATTTCACACAAGTAGAATGTGACAATTAACCAGCTGCAGTGTTACATTCAAAACTATTTATAATTAACTGGGACTGATATTACACACATCTGGGTTTGTCATGTCAATGATACGCTATTTATTCATTATAACACAGCCACCTTTGTCATTGTGCCACCTGTCTGAGTAACACTGGGGTGAATGCTCTCCAGACTGACTTAAACTGACAGGCCGAGACTGGGAGAACACCCTTTACCATGGAATACAATCATCTTGATAAATTTCATGACACTATAGTCAAGGTAATAAGTGAATAAAGATAAAAGAATAAATAAGAGTATATGCTGATATATTAAGATATGCAAAGAAATAACTGAAATGTAATAGTAAAACAACATGAGCTATCCAAAACAAATTGAGCCCTGCTCTCTTAAAATATGAATATGTAACTTCAAATGAACGACAGAATCAGGTCAAAATGCCATTGCAGTAAAAACGGAGTGTGGCTCTTTATTCATACAGTCATTGGCTGAAAGGTGAGGGGCATCACTGTGATGTCACAGTAAGAGGGTGGAGCCACAAATGGATAATCCAGAGAACCATGTAAATTACCCTGTGTAGGTGGCTATTTTTAACATAAAGTACAATATACATGGTGTTCAACCTTGTAAATCATCATTAGGTGGAAAAACACATCAGCCTGCAGTAATATCCAGCTTGAAAAATGAGTTTGCTTCTTTTGAGGCCATCTTTCCATTTTTGACAATTACATTAAGCAATTTGTCATAGTAATGGAATAAATAAATGGTGCATAGAAACAACTGCACAGCACAAAACTATTGTACCAGCTGTTGCCTTCTGGTGGCTTCTGAGCATAAAATTTCCGTATTACAGAAATGTGCCTGACCAAAATAGGCTCAAATAATGAGAGCAGAGAATTAACCATGATCACAAAGGGGGATGGGATGTGTCATCTGTCAGCATACACACACACACGTACAGAGACACACACATGCGTGCGCGCACACACACACACACACACACGTACAGAGACACACACATGCGTGCGCGCACACACACACACACACACACGTACAGAGACACACACATGCGTGCACACACACACACACACGTACAGAGACACACACATGCGTGCGCGCACACACACACACACACGTACAGAGACACACATGCGTGCGCGCACACACACACACACACACACACGTTTTGGCCATGAAATGTAAAAGTATACATGTTTACATCACACATGATACAAGGTGCTTGGGTTCAGCTCAGTTCCCTGGAGGACATTTCTGGAGCAGAAAAAAAATGACATGACATACACACAATATGAGAGATGGAGAGAGAACCAGAGATCAGACACAGCATGGCAATGATAAATACATTTATAAATATGGATGAACAGGAGTGCCATGAGACAGAAGTAGACATGAGCGAAATTCAAAATCACTGGAAGAGATTAGCAAAAGATTAGCCCTACGAAATGGTCCAGGATGGGCATTGGGAGTGTGTGTTTTTTAATCAAATTCATACCTCTATACCTCTGCAGGAAGCTAAAACCTAAGCTAATGCCGTTGGCTTGGCTGCAGGTAGCATGCCTGAAACTGCACATTCTGGCAGTGTGAGAGTGGAACATCATTTTATGGGGCGTTGCTAATGGTGACAGGGCATGTAACCAGGACATTACTCCTGTCCCAGAAGGCCATGGTGTTTGTAGGCATTTGTTCCAACCACACATTACACCTTCAAATTTCACCAATGATTACACATTAATTAGCTCACCTCCTGCACCGAAACCAATTAGTGAAATCGGTTGGCATTGCAGCCCTCCAGGACTGGAGTTAAACCTGCAGACACTGCAGCACTCCAGGACTGGAGTTAAACCTGCAGACACTGCGGCCCTCCAGGACTGGAGTTAAACCTGCAGACACTGCGGCCCTGCAGGGCTGGAGTTAAACCTGCAGACACTGCGGCCCTCCAGGACTGGAGTTAAACCTGCAGACACTGCGGCCCTCCAGGACTGGAGTTAAACCTGCAGACACTGCGGCCCTCCAGGACTGGAGTTAAACCTGCAGACACTGCGGCCCTCCAGGACTGGAGTTAAACCTGCAGACACTGCGGCCCTCCAGGACTGGTGTTAAACCTGCAGACACTGCGGCCCTCCAGGACTGGAGTTAAACCTGCAGACACTGCGGCCCTCCGGGACTGGAGTTAAACCTGCAGACACTGCGGCCCTCCAGGACTGGAGTTAAACCTGCAGACACTGCGGCCCTCCAGGACTGGAGTTAAACCTGCAGACACTGCGGCCCTCCAGGACTGGAGTTAAACCTGCAGACACTGCGGCCCTCCAGGACTGGAGTTAAACCTGCAGACACTGCGGCCCTCCAGGACTGGAGTTAAACCTGCAGACACTGCGGCCCTCAGGCACTTCGGATAAACTTATCTTTGTGTTCTGTTGTTGTATGTTTAGTGCTTATACGGTCTGCATATCATGTTCCCTTGTTGGAGCATTTTGTTCCATTTAGCTTGAAAGATGCCATATAAATAAGAAAATAAAATAAATTACAGTCACCCAGATACATCTAATTTTCCCCACAATCAGAACTAGCAAATAAGTCAGACACCGGGCTTTTTTGAAACTTGATATCTTTGCTGAGGAAGGCGGGAACTCTTCACACTTGTCCTTATGACTCTCAGACTCTGCCTATAGCAGCATATCGATCTGCACAGTGCTTTACCGCACTATGGAATAAGGCGGAATATTGATTTCGATTTTCTGATGGGACCAGTCTTCAGGTAACTGAATGACTGTCACGTCTAGGGGCATCTACCTCTCATCACCGTTGACGATGCTGAGTCTATCCAGTCTAACGAATCACTCTGAATATGCCCTCTTCAATTATTATTACTATAAATCATATAATTAAACCCATCTCTGCTTGTCTGGGCATTTAAATATAATACATAGAATGACTTATTACAGACAAGGATTTCTGATTCACGTTTTAAATGGAATACTGTATTGACCTTATTATCACTATATAATTACTGTCAGTGTCACATTTTATACGTAATTTTGTATGTGATAGGGTGTATAAGTTCTCTTTTTAATCATTCGATAATCCGCGTTGAATCTTGGTCATGCCTCAGAGTATGAGTCTATCTTATTATAAATTACGCCAATCAGTTCCGCATGACGACAGTGGCCTCTAAATTGGAAAGGCGCTAATGATTTTACACAGGCTCTGTGCTGATTTAATTACACTCGGGAGGTTTCACTGTAAACTCCAGCTCATTTTAAACGTAATCACACCACCACACTGGACCAGCAAGGCTGAGCTTCAGCTGCAGAAATGTATCTCCATCGATTTTTTCTTTTTGTCTTTATTTATTTATTATTTTTTTTGTATGGAGATTGTAGTTCGCTCTGACTGATGAAGTGGAGTGTTTTGTTTGTATTACTTAATGGAGTTTGTTAAAACAAAAGTTCGGGTGAAGTACTTTCAGACAACCCCCCATTCAAATACCTCTGTCTGTCCAATCCGGTTTTCAACACAGGTATTAAATTGCCACGTACCTTCTCTCCCATCATGCTCACTGCTTCTGGCATCCCTCCCCCTCCCCATCTCCACCTTCATGTCTACTTCCTTTCCTCCGTTTTTTCTCTTCCTCTTCTAGTCATCCAGTGTGGGGTTCACCTCACCCAAAAAACAATGAGGCATGACGCTGCCCCCTTGGACTCCAAGCCCAAGATCAAATGTCTGTACCGTTATACAACTTGCCACATGAAAAAAAAAAATCCTTCCAAACGCATTCAATGTTGTCTGAAAATTCATTCAGCTGAAAAGCGGTAATGTGAGTCATTCAACGAGACGAGTGGAAGATAAAGTATCATTCTCATCACCCTGAATCTGAATGGGATCACATCAAAAACCTGCCCCCCGGTACCTTTTACTCCTTAAAAGCCACCAAAACGATCTAATCACAAGACACCCTCTCTAAACTCAAAATGAAAATGTGTTTATTCAGAGAAACACAGAGAAGGTGCCAGCTGTGTCCACGCAGCTGAAAGAGAGGAAGAGTCAAACCTTCTTTATTTCAGTGGGGAAAAAAGCATTCCCATAAACACAGTATAGTGGAGAAGAAAATTACTTTCAGCCTAATCTCAGTGTGGAGGAATTACCTGGCTGAGGGCGATACGTTTCTGTTTTAGTTCATGAAATGACTTCTTACTTAATATTTCATTTTCTAAATTTGATTTTGTTTTTCTTCATTGAGGCGGGAATACAAATCGCTCCCCACAGGGTTGAACACAGACATTTGACCTGACTGGCCTCTAGCGTGTGATTTACTCAGGAGGATCAATCATTTAAAACCAAGTGATAACGTAGACATTCTTTATTAGAGAGACTGCACTTTTAACTGCTAATGATCATAACTGCAATTAGAAAAACAATTATTCTTATTAAATATCACCCAGTTTAATGGACAAGAGGTTAATTTACTGAGAATACACCCTCATGATAATGTTAATGTAAACTATCACTCTGAACTGCACTGCTTTCACCAGGCTTATAGCAGAGAGGTATAAACCTGGCACTATCACTCTGAACTGCACTGCTTTCACCAGGCTTACAGCAGAGAGGTATAAACCTGGCACTATCGCTCTGAACTGCACTGCTTTCACCAGGCTTACAGCAGAGAGGTATAAACCTGGCACTATCACTCTGAACTGCACTGCTTTCACCAGGCGTACAGCAGAGAGGTATAAACCTGGCAATAACACTCTGAACTGCACTGCTTTCACCAGGCGTACAGCAGAGAGGTATAAACCTGGCACTATCACTCTGAACTGCACTGCTTTCACCAGGCTTACAGCAGAGAGGTATAAACCTGGCACTATCGCTCTGAACTGCACTGCTTTCACCAGGCTTACAGCAGAGAGGTGTAAACCTGGCACTATCGCTCTGAACCGCACTGCTTTCACCAGGCTTACAGCAGAGAGGTATAAACCTGGCACTATCGCTCTGAACTGCACTGCTTTCACCATGCTTACAGCAGAGAGGTACAAACCTGGCACTATCACTCTGAACTGCGTAACACAGGTTCTGTTTCCAGGGTTGGAAATGAACTCTGTCTCCTGAGGGGTCCTGGGTAGAAGAACAGTGGGGTAGCGGTTTAGGGGGGGGTGCTGGGTTGTTGGTATGATAAGTTGACAGGCCAGGGAACATAAGGAAGTGTAATTAAATAGGTGCAACAACAAAATGGGTTTGTGGTCCCTTACGCCATAGAGAGGAACACCCCCCCCATCCTGTCTGTGTCCCCTGAGCCCTGTCCTCCGCTGAACTGGCCCAGCTCTTCCTTTGTGGGTACCAAGGACATACAAACCACTTCTGTCACCCAAATCAGGGTTTGATCGGCTCGGCACAGCTCCGTAAAATGGCTCCCATGGCCTTTATCCCAGTCTTATTGGACAGCGTGCCCCTCCTTTTCAAAGCTCGTTTATTTTTTCCATAACCTTTGTCCTCATGGCTGCCGTTAGTTCTCTCGAGGAAAGCAAGTGCTAGGTCTTGAAATGATTGCTTTTTCCCCCCTTTTTCTGTCCCGGTAATTGGTTGTTCTCTCTATATATCTATCTTTCTTGTGTTCTACACACACACGTGCTCTCCCTGTCTTATTCTCTCTCTCTCTTTCTCTCTCTCCTGTTGAGCTTTCCTTTTGTGTAACATCTCTGATGATCCGAGTCCCAGGCCTGGAACCTCGATATTTTGCTAAAAGCTCTGCTGTGGTCTCTGTAGTCCTGTTAGTCTCTCATCAATCACATTCAGACACCACTGAGCCAATGGCTCCACACCTGCAGTGGAACAGCCTCTGTCCCAGCCAATAGGAAAGACAGCATTCTGCCATAAAGCAGGCTGAACAGGGTGCTTCAAGTAAACGATGACTTTGATTGGATAATTGACGGACCCTACCCCCCCCCCCCCCCACCCCACCCCAGACAGGAAGTGCAGAGAGAGCAAATGCCTGTGTAAATAACCAAGGAAATGTAAAAACGTGTGTATCGCCGATTGGGTTTTGTGAAAGGATTACCTCTCTGATGGTCTTATTGAGATTGCAAAGTGGTCGTTCCTCCAAGGTGCTCGGAGGAGAGAAATGGTCAGTCTGATTTGATGGGGGATTTTTCTTTCATGTGCACTCTGACAACCTCTTAGCCCTCAGGGACGGACTCTTTCTGACTGATACTGCCGCCACAGCCCCTGCAGAGATATATAAAACAGACAGGCCCTTATTGGCCGCTGATGATGTAAAGACTATCGTTCTTATAAAACCTGATTTATTTTCAGTTTCCCGGAGCTGGCTCTGAGTATTATTCTGCCAAGGGCACATCTGAGAGAGAATTTTTAAAAAAAAATTTTAAAGGCTTCTGGACACAGACTGCAGAGGATAAATGGATACTCGAAGGACTGACAGCTTGAAAAAACAAAATCTGTTGGACTATCCAGTGTCAAAGATAATATTTAAATAACAGAGCACTTGTTGTTCTTGTGTTGTGCCACACATCTTTCTTCATCTTTATTCATCATTTATTTTGACATAGCACTTTGATTTTTATTTTTTCTGCAAATTTTCGACAAAGTTTTAAAGATTTTATTTCAGCTCTTTTCCCGGGGCTCTGAGGCTGTTGTCTGGAAATTAAATATTGCATAACCTGTCAGTGAGTATGTGTTAGTTTTTAATCATTCAAATTTCTCAGTAAAAATATTTGTTTCCGACTCAAGAAATCCAACGTGAGAAGGCTTGTATACTGAAGTCTGTTGTTTCATATTTTGTGAACAGTTGACCCTCCCACATCGTGGCTTCGATTTTTCACAGGTTGGCAACAAACAATTTAATGGGAGTTTTTTGGGAGCTTTGTAGTCTTGTGCTTGAATCTGTGTAGCACTGCAGACGATGCACTTAGCAGATGAAAAGTAAAGAAAACATAGAGTGTTAGGGGCTGAGCCCTGAGCCCTGCAGTGTGAGAGGGTCACCTGGACTGCGTTCCACTTGGCCATTCAGCCTACCTAGCCTCAACATTTACCCTTAATCTACAGAGTATCTAGCACTGCATCAACTCCAGACATGAACACAGCAAGGGCTTCTGCCCTTGCTACACGACCTGCCAACCTGTTTGAAGTACTCACAGCTTTTTGTGTAAAATAACGCTTCCCGATGTCAGAGGGGGAGATACCCGGTCGTCAGAGCTCTTTGTTGACCCCTGTAATGTCTCAGACATGATCTCCTGGACTCTGTGAGGGCATATTGACTTAACTGTTGCTAAGACACATACTTCTGCATCCCCTGAGTAAATGAGTATGGAAACGAAATCTCCAGTTTAGCTGACTTATATCAAACAGCTTCCTGTTTTGATAAAGTGACAGTAAGATTTGATCTGACAAAGCTCAATACTCAAAAATGTTGCTTATATTATTTTATTTTTTTGTAGTTCTTTTGAAATGCTGCTTCAAAACCTCGTAGTCTCCTGTGCTGAGAGACTCTGTTCATGCACATTATGGAACATTGCAGTTATTTCGCCATTTATTTGCGATTGGAGTGACTGTGATGAGAAAGTACCTGAGCAAGCTTAGAACACACTGTATTTATTATTATTATATTTGTGTGGGTCAACAAGTGCCATAGCACTGAGTCTTTGAACTGCAAAATAACATTCACAACATCACAACAAACAAACATTTATACCTGAGGAAAGTGCAGCATTTTCTAAGAGCAGCAGTGAAACATTCCAGGCTTGTGTCATTAGCATGTAGTTGTGTTAACCCCTGATGTTTCTCATTTGGTTTGAAATAATGAAATAGACATCGAGGATGATGCTCATTAAATGCATTTAAGAATATTCTGATCAAAAGTACTGAAATGGGACAGCTGTTTAACATCGATAACATTCCTGACAAAATGAAAACAAATGACCCACAATGATTCAGAGAATTTTTCATTAAGTAGAAAATAAAACATAATAGCACTCTACGGTGATTTTTTACTGTGACTTAAAGTTGATGTATGTGTTTGTGCGTATATGTACATTGTGTGTGTGTGCATGTGTGTGTGTGTGTGTGTGAGAGAGAGAGTGTGTGTGTAGTCCTGTTTTAAAACATACAGCTGCACCAGGATCAGAATCGATCCCGTTCACTTCTTGCACAGATTGGAAGTTCACAATCTCTATTACTGCTCTGGGGAGGAAGACGAACTAATGATAATCAATGGCACTTAGTTACTGTACGTCACATCACTTACAGCCATGACAAAAACCAAAATGGCCGGCTCTACCAGGGACATCACAAAGACATGGCCACAAGTGATATGAAGAATAGAATAGAATAGAATAGAATAGAATAGAATAGAATAGAATAGAATAGAATAGAATAACTAAATGAGGGTAACTGCAGTCTGACCATCCCGTTCCACCTTTTTCACTGATTAGTTTCTCATTGAGAGGTGTGGTTGGTGGCTCTAGACTGTGGTCTTTAATTCCAGTCTGGGAGAGTGGTGCATGCTGGGTGTTTTTGTCTCTCACACAGCTAACTCACCTCACCTTGTTTCTTGGGCCTGAACTTGCTGTGCACTTTCAGGTGAAAAAAAATCCCATCATGCACTGCGGTTCTGCAGAACAGGGCAGGACAGGACAGGACAGGGAGACAGGACAAATCTTCCTGTTTTTCATCATCAAAAAAACATTCTTATGCTCTCATAAATAAAATGAAATACCACATGCAATTAAATAAATTGTTCAGCTTTGTTGTGCAAATGTTTCGTCATTAGTTTTATCAGTGCTTCTATGGCAGTAACTAACAATGACAGCACAGTATGGTTTCTGGTTTGTGAGTGTCGTCCTCTCTGCTGCTCACCATGAGAGGGCTGGTGCCTGCCTCTCCACTGCCATGGGAATTACAGTCCTCTGGGAGAACATACTACAACTTCAGCTGTTGCTTTGAGACACTGCAGGCTGTTAAATTGTCCTGCAATTGGACTCCTGTGTTTTTGGCCTCCAGTTTTTTATTGTGTGATATGCAGCCCTCCAGGGTATAACATGAAATGGGTTCAGTGGTTGTTCGACTAACATTGATAAATATTACGAGGAAAATTAGGCTTTTCCTTTTATGAAACTACCTCTGTACGCATATTCATTTGTTCAAAATACACGGCAACAGTTAATGACTGTCTGGCTGAGTAAACTAGCCTCTTGTGTATTTTAGTTTACCATGTTTATTGGAGTTTGTTAAAACAAAAGTTTGGGAGAGGTATTTTCAGCCCCTCACTCAAATACATCTATCCCTCCAATCCTGTTTTCTACGCATTCCTCCCCCTCCCCATCTCCGTCTTCATGTCTAATTCCCTTTCTTTTATATTTCTCCTTTTCTTGTAGTGGTCCAGCCAAAAACATTGAGGCATGACATTGCCCCCTTGAACTCCAAGCGCAACATCAAATGTCTGTACCAATTCACAACTTGCCACGTCACAGTAAACTACTTCCAAACGCCCCTATTAGATGCAAAATATATAGCTCGAACCTGTTCTCACACCCAGTTGTTAAGTAAATACACACGGTCATACAACAGCACCTCATCATC
Organism: Albula glossodonta; assembly: GCA_019788955.1. Classification (NCBI taxonomy): domain Eukaryota; kingdom Metazoa; phylum Chordata; class Actinopteri; order Albuliformes; family Albulidae; genus Albula; species Albula glossodonta. The sequence continues at coordinate 91,236 of JAFBMS010000155.1, forward strand.
TCAATTAGCAATTATACATTCACTAATTATGCACAACTGCACCTAAGTTAATGAGGGTATGGAACTCCTGGCTGTTTGCACAATTTTTAATTCAGACAATCCAACGTGTCTGTAATACATTTATATTTTATCATGCACAGAATATACTCCGCTCAGTGTTATGTGTCCCTGTACCCATTAGCTGAAACAGAAAACTAATACCGAATCTTAAGCACCCATTGGAACTATGAAATATTAGAAAAGATTTTAGTTTTTTGAAAAAAACTATTTGATTTTAATGCTAAATTGAAAAATAAATTGGTAAATTGAATTGGCTGCATTGCATATAATCAAAAGCAAGTGTGAAGTAATTGGTTGAAAGCATGATAGTATATGATATTTGGACTGTTCTATAAAAATATGCTTGTCTGTTTTTTACCTAAAAACAACCAAAATAATTTGTTTACTGTGCTGCACACTTTTTATCAAGAAAATTATTGCTTTTAAGGGTTGTTATTTCCACAATTTTGTAATTTCCACCAATTTTCCAACTTAATCACATTGAATTTCACAGACCTGTTGATGTGTTTTTATGTTATTTATCTTCACTTCATTATCATCCAATGTAAAAAGTCTTTGAAAAAGTAGAATTAAACTGCAGCCAAAATGAAATACTTAGCAGTTTTCACTAGTCATTTGCATATCATTTTGTTCTCTCCCTGCTGATTTTACATATATAACAGAAGCAAGCTGGAGACGTTCACAGAACTAGTTCTTATTTGTAATATTTGCTCAGTTAAGAAACTGACCCATGTTAGGAAAAAGCCCAAATGTGTATCTGTATTACATGTCATGGCACATGGAAAGTCGTTTTAGGAGTCTACTCATAAAATTGACTTTTACAGCCAGAATACTCATTTTTTCATGTTGGGGTAGGATCATTGCACACCGCCGTTTTCAAATTTCAGGATGAGATACATCAGTTGAAAACATCGAGATGAGTCAAATGGGCCTTAACAGTTTTTTTTCCAACACAGTGAAGGTATTTTTCACAGATTACTGTGCTGTGCACACTTTTCTGCCCACCTAAAATTAAATTCTCACGATTCAATTACCGTGCATAAAAAGGCATTTTTCACCCAGCGTTCTGTATTACGCATGTAAATTTTCAGAGAAAAAAAATTGTGTACTTATCACTGCCCCTGATTAAATGTTTTGGCTTCAGTTCGATTAATTCATCATTATGACTGCGGTGATAAGATTATGAGCCCGTAACAGCAGTTCTGCGTAACCTCATTAGCAGGAAAGGTGAGTGGTCACAGATGGGAGGGGTTTAACCGATGGAATGTCGAGACCGCTGAAAACCATGAAAGAATGAAATGAAGGTGAACACGTTTTTGTGTCTTAAGCCGGACAGTCAGTTATTACACTTAGAGCTCGCCTCTTGGGCTGTTTGCAGCCAGGAATTTCTCGTCTAACATAACAAAGCGAGCCAAACACAGCGTGTGAACAGTTTGTGGCTGCGACGTGGGAGACAGTGAGTCACACTAAGCTGTGTACGAGTTTGTCGTGCTCCTTCTTTGTGAATTCCTCCACACATGCAGCAGAAGTGCCAGATCACAGACACAGACGACCAGTTTCATCAGGTTAAATGGGGGAGGAGTCATTGTTTGCAGCCAAATTACCTAGCAACCATGCTTACACTCCATTGTAGGCACTGTGGACCCCAACACCTGGAGTTAAACCTGCAGACACTGTGGCCTTCCAGGACTGGAGTTAAACCTGCAGACACTGCGGCCCTCCAGGACTGGAGTTAAACCTGCAGACACTGTGACCCTCCAGGACTGGAGTTAAACCTGCAGACCCTGCCCCCTGCAGGACTGGAGTTAAACCTGCAGACACTGGACTTTGATATCCCTGCACTGATGAATGAGCATCTTGTGGATAGGGTTCTTCAGATTCAGCAGCACCCCAACCTTTTCCACGCACAACACTGGTTTAACTCCAGTGTTACTGCACAGGGAGAATGTGCCGTCAGGATATGCACTGCCTGCACTCCAGACAGAAGTCCCAGCTGAGGGGGGTAGCATATGGCATGCAGGGCGCAGAGAGCAGAGAACAGGCCCTGCTCATCCAGACTGAGCAGGAGGAGCAAGCCTGGGTCCCGCACGACCACAATCTGGCGCCAACCGCCAGCCAGGGATACAGCGGGAGCAGAAAACACTCACCCCAGTGATGAGTTTTCTCTGGTTTTTCGGTGCTTCGGAGCTTGAAATCTTGACACTTTTAAACAAGACTAGATGTTTATTTTTGAGCATGGGCTGTGCACCCCTAGGGTAGCCATGGTAACTGAAGACAGGGTCTCGTAGCGCACAGTGGGGTAGAACACATTCAGCCAGTTAGCGGCATTGGCCTTGTAGGTATGGCTAAGGTGGGCTGTCCCCCACAATACTCGTACTTTGGGCTGTAACTGGTCTTGGTTCCAGTCAGGACCTCGACGGGCTCCCAAGGGTGGGATAGGAATGGTGATACAGTGTTTTTCACTGAACCCATTTCACACTCTAAATTAACTATTTTACTCTTCATGGAAATGGCACTTCATTATCTAATAATAAATAAAAATAAAAACTGTGATTTCTTGATAAGGTAAGCATTCACATATTTTCACTGGCTGAGCACGCACAAGTTCATAATTTACACTTGCGCGTGGAAGTGCCATCGGAATATTTATCACACAAGAGCAAAATTTCACCCTGAGTTTAAAGTAATTTGCTCTCCCTGTGGTAACATTTAACAGGTTCTCTATTCAAAATGTCACCACTATCTCCTTGGAAATTCTAAACGCTCAGGTTTGAGCACTTCATTAATGGAGTCTGAGAACTGCAGAGCTCAGAGTAATTAACTATTTTATAGTGGCCATAATGTAGGTCACCGGAGTTGCAGCGATAACCTTGACTCAAATATCAAAATGGCACCGCAGACTACGTACATAAATTTATGTAGATTTTTTTTGTGGTTGTTATATTTGTTTCAGGTTTTTTATATTTGGAGGTGGGAGGGGAGTCAGAGGAATAAAACTATAGCTGCTGGGACTTTCATTTGTCATGTCTTCTCTTCTTACTGCAAAGGCCTGAGAGGGCTCTGTATACTCCCTGATCACCACTTATGCACTCTCTCCTATAAATTACAGTGTCCTTGACAGAAACTTTATTCTCATAATCCTGGAGCATCAGAAAAATGTAAAGTTTAATGAGGACCAAATGCATCTATATAGGCTTCATCCAAAAGAATGTGTATAGAATATGACATGAAACTACACTACTCCATTTGAATAATAATAATTGAATCAGGATACCTCTACTTGTAACTTCACTGGTGATAATTGAGTAGGCTAATTGTAATTGTCACTGCTATTAGCTATCAGGAGAATTCCAGTCAATGGACACAGCTGACTGAGGCACAGGTCAAATGCTGGTGTGACTATGTGCCTCCTATTCCTTTATGTCCCTCAGAAAGGCGGTATATTTTTAACACAGATGTTAATTAAAAATGTGGGCTCTATGCAGTTTTCTGTGGCTCATCACCTCATCGGGGTCAGTGACCACACGGGCACATTCTTCTCACGCTGCTCTCCACTCTTTCTCTGCAAACATGAAGGTGTGTTTTGAGGTGTATTTTCCCCATAGCAGTGAGTTAGGTGACTGCAACTTAATGGAGGATGGCGCAGTTACCATACCGTCAGTCTGGGCACCTGTAGGCACCCTGATGGCCTGGAGTGGCCGCTAGAGAACAACGAGACTGGTGAACTCAACCAACGTACCCATAATCCTTCTCTGGTGAGGCTAAGCCAATTGTTGCCTTGCAGACCTCCAGTTGTGACTTGAACACCCACCTTTGGTGCTAATGTCTTTTGACTGTTGTTAGTAGGGCAAATATTGTTTTGAGACATACATATACATTAGAAACTGTATCCGGTGAAAGGTTTGTAAGCCGGGCCTGAGTATGATCTATACTTGAAACTCCGTTGATGCCTGTGACAACATTATTCCCGCCCGTTCACAGTGCACTGAGCAGCTTTTGAAAAGCCGTTATTGACTTAGGCTAATTTGAGGCAAATCACATAGGCTTTTATTTATCTTTGTGAGTGACGGCAAAATAAAACAAGTATCCGCGCTCTGTGTGTGTGTGGACTTGGTAATCCATTCCCTTGCATGACAATCTCCCTCCTGCTTCTTAAAGCATCGCTCATTAGCCTGGGCAAACACTGGAGTTCTGCAGAGAGCGGTCCGACGCACTTCCTCACTATCTGTCGCTGGATTTTATTCATAAAAACCCACCAGACCGTATTGGATTGCTGCTGCCTTCCTGTTGTGTCCATGCAGTTAAAAAAACCAAACAAACAGCAGAAGCAGCACCAACACACAAATCAATGGCAGAGGATAACAGCAGGAAATCTATCTGTCCTTCAATCTTACTCAAATATGCCCAACACAGAGTACCGTTTCACAGCCTTCACTATAAGCGTTTCAGAGCTTGAAAGGCAGCTCTTTGTGTTAAACCGATAATGCTGTGTGCCACTGTCTTACAATATTTCCTTTCCTTTTTGTTTTTTTTTTTTTGTCAATCGGAAATGAGGTTAGCTGTGCCGCGTTCAGAGAGATAAAAGCACAGGTAGAGACAAGCCTTTTACAAGAGGATCCAAATCACGCAACAACAACAACACCCCTGTGGCTGCAACACCCCAATAGTTTACACTGCTTATTTCGGCATTTACTAAACACAAAGATGTGTTTATGACTGGTGGCCTACCATAGTTATTCTTATGGTAAAACAATGACATGCATAATTCAATGCAAATTAATCTAGTGTATCTATTGTCAGTGCTGATAAATATACAGTATTTACTGTAATTTTTATATTTGCCTACATATTGTTTTAAACTATCATGATATTAAAATATCATATATTCCATATACTTCATTTCTCTAAGGGATATGTTACAGAAAATTTAACATCGTGAAAAAGAACTCTGCTCACATTCAAATAAAAATCAAAATGCAAGGTATGTATTTCTGAAAATGAAGGCTATGCTACTTCTCTTGATTGTAGTATTCTCTGACTAATACATGGCGTGTCATTAAGGAGCGGCCGTGATCCTTTTGCTCTGACAGGGTTTATTTTTCCGCCTTTGTCCTGAGTGATCTATCATTCAGGATTTGGTGAGACATTGAGGTGTGAGGCGGGTGCATGAAAAGCAGTGGAAGCAAGCCCTCAAAGTCAAATGCAAATCCAAAGTCAAATGCAAATTCAAAGTCAAAATCAAAGTCAAAAGCAAGGTTGACTAGTGACACTATGCATAAGTGTCTTGGACAGTTCTACCCGCGTATTAATGGCCAGAGTCAGAATGCAGTATTTTTTAATTGTTATATTCAAATATTAAATGAATTGTTTATTATTCGAAACATTCAACAGTGATAAAGCACTATGAACTACAGACGATATATAAAATAAATGGATCGACATTAAATATATCAAGTAAAAGGGGGAAAAATATAAAGCCTATTTGTTGTTTTTTGGAAAGTTGTAAGTTAAACTCTTTTAGTTATTGGTGCACAGCTCCAGTCCTGGAGGGTTTGTATGGCACTTTTTGGTGTGCTTCAGCACTTTAGTGATTAATTTGGGCCATCACTTGGCAAAGCAGTCCACGGAGCTTGTTTCCAAGGCTTATGGTGGCTTTTGAAGGAAAAGACACTCCAGAAACCTGCAGACGCAGCAGACCTCCAGGACTGGAGTAGTGAACCCTGGATCAAGACAATCAAGAAAAAAATTAAAAGTAAAAAGTAAAGCTGCTGTATGATAGGATTTCAGATACTCAAAGTCCTGATTGGTATTAAGCTGCTGTGTGATAGGATTTCAGATACTCAAAGTCCTGATTGGTATTAAGCTGCTGTATGATAGGATTTCAGATACTCAAAGTCCTGATTGGTATTAAGCTGCTGTATGATAGGATTTCAGATACTCAAAGTCCTGATTGGTATTAAGCTGCTGTATGATAGGATTTCAGATACTCAAAGTCCTGATTGGTATTAAGCTGCTGTGTGATAGGATTTCAGATACTCAAAGTCCTGATTGGTATTAAGCTGCTGTATGATAGGATTTCAGATACTCAAAGTCCTGATTGGTATTAAGCTGCTGTATGATAGGATTTCAGATACTCAAAGTCCTGATTGGTATTAAGCTGCTGTATGATAGGATTTCAGATACTCAAAGTCCTGATTGGTATTAAGCTGCTGTATGATAGGATTTCAGATACTCAAAGTCCTGATTGGTATTAAGCTGCTGTATGATAGGATTTCAGATACTCAAAGTCCTGATTGGTATTAAGCTGCTGTATGATAGGATTTCAGATACTCAAAGTCCTGATTGGTATTAAGCTGCTGTATGATAGGATTTCAGATACTCAAAGTCCTGACTGGTATTAAGCTGCTGTATGATAGGATTTCAGATACTCAAAGTCCTGATTGGTATTATTACAGAAATTATGGTGTTCCAGTAATTTGCATTCTTATTTCATCTTTGTTTAACGAATTTAAGGGGGGAATTATGATACAAACAGGATCTATTAACAAAAACAGCACAAATAACACCCCCAGAGTAGGGAGGCAGTGAAATGGAGTGAGATTTAAAGGTGTAGCCAACTCGTCCCGATCGTCTATATGTCACATCCTGTAGTTTGAAAATGGTGTTGCATGACGATCCAAGTCCAAAATCAACATGTCAGTCAAAGTACATTTTGTTTTCCCATGTACTGTGACTCAAGTTCTTTTAAATACTGATGTGATATAGTTATCCTGCTAGGGACGTTACTGTGCAAAAACCGAATGCCGTTAAAGTTCTGTGAATACCAAATTATGTTACTTGTGAGCAGCAGCGTAGTATGGTGGGTGGGGTTGTAGCTCAAGGGTTGCAGTACAGTTCTGAAATTGTCCACTTGAGTAGGGTGGTACATATTTGTATAATTCAATAAACGCAGAGCTGTTTAAATAGTGTTGGAATGACAACTTTTTGTAAAAAGTGCTATACAGATAAAATTGAATTGAAAGGAACTGAATTGAATTAAAAAAAAAGGCTGTGTCAGTGTTGACTGAGTGATGGGCCAGGAGCTATTAATGGGCGGGCCACAATTAACTGTCAATCACTTGTGTGACCCAATCAAAAACAAGCTTAAGTAATGACTCACTACATGCCCATTGATTGTTCAATTTAGATGATCTAGAAATGTTTATTACTGACACTTGACCATGAAACAATGACAGCATCATTCAATCAAAACGTGCCTCTGGCAGCAGGCGTGAGCTGGAGGGCTTTGACTGTGATGGAAGCGACCGACATGGAGAGAAATAAAATGTAAATGATGTTGAGAAGAGTGGCATCAGAGAGCAGGACTCTGCTCTTCCCTCACAGCTACTGTCAGCACTCTTTTTAACGTGCCAGATATTGCATCTAAATTTCAAAAGTGGAAGCTACAGACATCAGCCTTTGATGTTTCCCAGGGAAGCCTGAAATTAAATGTCTTTCAGAATATAATCCCTTCTTTATAAAATAGTCTTCCGATACTTTTCCCCCACCCCAGAGAAAAAAGTTCATGATAACGTTCCCTGCAGTAATGGGGGAATTAAAGAAACACTTACACAGTGTCAATATTTCATTTTCTACATAACAAAAGGGATATATAATTATACGTTTCATAAATGAGTTTCGTAGAGCAAACTCTGAACGCCCATCGGTGAGTAAATGACAGACCGGGCCTTTGAGTTCTTTGAGTCGCAGCCCATGACTGCTCAATAGCTGCTCTTTGTGGTCTATTCAGAAATACTGCTTTCACTGGGACTGCAGTGCAGTGTAATACTGCTTTCACTGGGACTGCAGTGCAGTGTAATACTGCTTTCACTGGGACTGCAGTGCAGTGTAATACTGCTTTCACTGGGACTGCAGTGCAGTGTAATACTGCTTTCACTGGGACTGCAGTGCAGTGTAATACTGCTTTCACTGGGACTGCAGTGCAGTGTAATACTGCTTTCACTGGGACTGCAGTGCAGTGTAATACTGCTTTCACTAGGACTGCAGGGCATTAGAGGTATCACAGTGTAAGTGTACCTACCATGGCCAAGCAAGCTACACAGAGAATGTGTATGGTCTGAACATTGACTTAAGTCATTAGCGTTTAATTCAATTTGAAATTTAGTAGATTACCTACTAATTTAGTAGATTAGATGATTGCATGTGAGAGAGAGGGAATGTGTGTGTCTGTGTATGTGTGTGTGTGTGAGTGAGTTTTAGTAGAGTACATGTAGAGTACAGAGTTGAAAAAATGAATTTTGGACAGCTTTTCCATCCTTTTTCTATGTGTATTCGGTTTTCTGACACAAGAACTGAAAACGCATTATTCTGTTTCCAAATACAAGCTTAATTGAGTAAAAACATTTTGATCTGAGCGGATCTTCATCTAGACAGGGCAAACTTCATCCTTTCTCATGTCAAAACACTCCCTGCTCAGATTCAGAGTAGACTTAATTAACATTTGTCTTTTCCTTCACCAACACAACGCGGCATGGTGATATTTCTGACAACTGCATTAACCATACTGTGCCCATGAGGAAATGTAAAATAGCACATTCTCATTTCATGTGAGTGCAATTACAGAAAAAACAATGTTGATTGTATGTAGGCATAACAGTGATATAAATGTGTTTTGTAAGGTTAAAACTACATTTTAGTAAGTATAAAACAGACTCCACCACTGTATACATGCTAAAACAGACTCCACCACAGGTACACATGCAAATAAAACAACACCCACCCCGACCCCCCAACCCCCATGCAATGAGCACTAACGTTGTTTATGAGGAGGGGCTTTCTCCCAAAAAACAAAAAAAAAAAGTCCCACATTAACACACATTCCATCCCAATTCATGCGGTCATTCCCGCAATTAATTTTAATTTACATCTGAAAGAATATTTAACTTTGCACTCACCCATTCACAGACACAGAGCGGCAAGACCCTGCAGCCCGGCTTCAGATTATCCTGGGGGGGGGGGATAATACGGTGAATTGAATGGCACACAAACCCTTAAACCCCCCTGCGCCTCGGGCCGAGTCCACTTGTTCACAGGGGCAACCAAACATACCACAGAGGAAAGGAACCTTTGACCATAGCTTATAACCCTCTGGAGGAGCTAGATAGAAGGAGGCATGTCAAAGGACTTAGGGACCGGGACTCACTTAAACACCACAGCCAGACAACAAGAGGGTCCTCCACCCTCGGTAAACTAATCAAGCACTGTGCCAGCGGTTCGGCCCGAGCCTTTCTGTCACACATTTCTCACATTCTTATGCATTTCCCCCTTTATCTCATAAGGGTGCTCAACTCCCACTGCCATATGTTTCATAGAATATTGTACTTTATATGTCTGGTCGGTCTGTTTTATAAGTTCAACATAAAATCTTCCCTTTCGTAGTGCGTATTGCTAGAAAAATGGGCTCAAGACTCAGGTGAAGAGAAAAATAATTTAATACAACAAAAACATGGGTTTTTTCTTTTTTTTTTATAAACCCAAGAGAATGTGTGTGTTTGTGCTTAGTAATATCAAATCACAATACTCCTGGCCTTCATTTGGAAATTTTCAGTCTTGTAAAAAAAATGAGTCCTACATTTTTGTCATTTTTAACAGAGATGGAATGGAACGTGTTATCTGCTGTGTCAATGTTCACTCCATGGTCCTGGGAATAATATTTTAATTATGGTAACACAGCACTCAACTTTCTGAACTGAAGTTCATCTGTGTATGCACTGCTGAATGTATGTTCAACAACTATTTTTTTTTAAAACCACAGCTCACATTTCCCTGGGGAATCTGACTGTTTACATAGTTTGTTGACATATTTATTCACAAGCATTAACTCAGAAATGTCTACATTTATCTGCAGTCAGTAAGTCAGCCAATGTCTGGTCTGCAAGTATAATATCTTACTGAGAGTCAGTGAGTGTAGTATTACGGCTGTCTGCTGATATAACACATAATGTTATCTTTCTGTCTCAAAACACACTCACACACACACTCACACACACACACACACACACACACACACACACACACACACAAACACACACACACACACACACACACACTCACACACACACACACGCACACACGCACACACACATTTGCTCTTTGCTTCAGTAAAAGGCTGCAGGCCATGCTAGGTGGCAGAGCTCTGACTTTATGTGAAGCGACAGACGTGGCGTCCCGACACGTTTAAGGGGAGCGTGTGAAAAAGGTCACCTCAGTGTCAGCTGGAAGCGTCTGTTCTCACCAGCACAGATTACTGCCCTTGCCGGTTCACGGCTACGCCTTGATGTTCGCTCACCTTCGCTGGCCATGGTGTTTGCAGCATCTTTTCCTTTTAATCACATTCATGCATCATTTTTCCTCTGCCATAAATCAAAAGTTCCCCAGTGCCTGCTTACCCAAACACCCCAGAATGGTGCGCTGTGTCTGGCTTTGGCTCTTCTGCACCGACAGCAATTAATGAATTAATGACACCGATGATTGGTGTGTGCCAGTCTTGAGACTACCCGTGTGTGTGTGTGAGTTTTATTTACTAGTTTAATCATAAGAGAGTGTGAAATTATTATTTTACTTGCACTACTTTATTATTTTGCATTAATTACGTTTCAATTATGCCTTAAAACTCTTCTTTTTTTAAGGAGTTTCACTCTGTTGGATTAAATTACATTAAGAGGACTGTGTGACTTTGTTCACGAAGAAAAACACATAATTTTTTTTTTTTAATTCAATGTTGTATTTTCTGTTGTCTGCCTGCCCCCTCAAGACATACAAGAAACACGCACGCACAGTTCCCTCTGTTTCACTTGTGATATTTCGGAGGTCCTGAACACAAACCTCCAGCCAGTCTCACACAGAACTACAAAGTTTGGTGTGTCCATTTTGTCATTTGAAAAATGTATGTACAGCTTCTGTACTTCAGCTACGTGCCAAATGTGAAACCTTTGCTCTGTGTTTAGACTATTAAATAATACGGAATAAATACATACATAGAGACTCTCTCTCAGAGTAACGCTTGAATCTGACTTTTTGGACTACAATCTATTTATAAAACTGGATATTTTGCTCAAGCTATTCAGGTTACATATCTTGCTCAAGGGCACAACAGCACTCTGTCTCACCTGGGAATCAAACCTACAACCTCTTTGTTGTAAACCCTGTTTGCCTACCATCAAACTATACAACCCACTTTCACACAAAGACAAATCTTTTTTTGCCACATTGCAAATACAAATACGTACGGTAGCATTTGCCCTAACACATGAGCTTTCCAAAACCGCGCAGATATATAAGAAATAAATCGGTTGTTTAAACGAAACCTAGGCGCTAACGTTACTGTAAATCAATAACTTAAAAACGAAAAAAAAAAAAAAAAATCAACGCTGCTAAGTCCAGGAGTGAATCATCTCTGATACTCATGTCAATTTGGCATACTGTAAACCGTTGTAAATCAATGTATGTACTAAGAATTACTCTCATAAAAGATGAATTACCACACCTACAGTAACATACAAAAGATGGAAGGCTTAAAAATATGTAATTTTGATTGGTGCTGACATCGTGTTTACTGATTTACACATAAATAAGGACAAGCTAGGAAAAATGTTGACATTGATATTCTCTATAAAACATAGCATTTATTCTTAATTTTGATTAACAGAAAACCACACAAGAATGAAACCATAGCGAAAAGGGGAAAACTAACTCATAGTAATTAACAGTAATCAATAATAAGCCAGTTTACGTTTTCATTGCATCCTAGAGAAAAACATTCTGACCGCGCAATATTGTTTTTACAATACTGTGTGAAATATGTCCTAGTTCTCACCTCACCGGTTTCAGGAGGAAAGTATTGTTTCGGAACCTGACTGGGTTGTCTACCTGCAGGAGGTCCGCTGACACCCCCACTACTTCAATGGTACAAGCCAGCCCTGAATGCATGTGTGTAGTTTGTCAATCCACAGCACTCCGCTGGATCCGTGCCTGCTCGCTTCATTCAGTCAGCCGCTCTGTTTTCGGGTTGAATGGCTGCTAAGGATTTTTAGCTTTCGGATTCAACACTGAAAACTGTGGTCCTGTCCTCCACTACCCCGAGGTGTGTTGTGATAGCCCTGGACGTTGGGGTGGTTTATATTAATTTTTAGTCAGGTTTCTTGTGACTGCTATCGCTGCATCCTTGCATTTTTCTTTTTTCCCCAACAAGCAGGCATGAGAAAGCCCGTCTCTTAACCGCGCTGCACCGAATCAGCTAGAAAAATACTACTGCTGCTACCGCTACTACTACAACTACTCTTTACCAAAACGCTGTATAGTGGCTGTCTTCTATTAATATTTCACCGATTAACCACCGAGAGACCAGGGCAGACGTTGGATGTGTCTCGAGAATGGTAAGTGTGTGGATATGTTTTTACGAGAATAAGAAAGTGAATGGTGTTACAAAGCGCCCGCACACCGGGATCATGCAGTAAAATCTGCGTTGGATTTACTGTAGCTCGCCGTGCATCCATGCAGAGGTCTCCGTAGTACCGGAGTGGAACGTTACTTCTCCGACGTTCGCTGACGGAGGAGGCTTTTGCCGTATGTAGTTCTAGACCCCGGCATGCATTCTCTTCAGACTGAGTTTAAGGTTGGAAATTACTGCCCACATACAACACGCGGAAAAGGTATGCTATAGTAGGCATGGTTACGTTATGTTCAATTTAAGTTTATTGCTGGATATCTGTCTGAATCATCATTGTTTGTTTGACTGCAGTAATTGCTTGTAACGTTTGAAATGACTGGGCTCGATTCGTTTATACGATCGAGCATTCAGAGTCAGATTTGCAGGTGATGTTGTAGCGTAATCTTGTTTTTCAGATGGTTTATTCTTTTTTGATTGTGGTAGTATCGGACCTTCCTGTGTGCCCTCTTTTCGAAGTCTTTGCCAGTGGTTTTTACAGATACTAATCGAAAATGGTTTAAAAATGTTTGGTTACAGTATATGAAAACAAATCTTAAGGAATCACAGTATTGGTATTGACGAGATGTAACATATTTTTCATTATATTTTGTTTATCCAGTGTATTGAATTTGTCTTGAAAAACAGCATCCATTTGACCTCTTCCGAGTTTGGAATATGATATTAATGTGTAAGTTCCGTATATCTGGAATCTTTGAAATGGGGGATCGGTTTTATTGGAATTTAGGGCGAGCACATTTTTCGCCTGTCGTGATACAGAAATAAGTGTAGGCTACGAGCACCAAAGGCAAGGAACTAACAGAAACTAGGGTAGCGGAGAGCTGCGATTAACATGCCCCAGTGATAACATTTTTTCTCCGCCTAGATCACCAGTTACTCCGCAATATCACAAACAGAAATTTGCCGTAACGTTCTGCAGATGAACGATTATCTGTAGGTCTTCAGTTCTCATTTAGGTGATTATATACGCTGTAGGGTGTAACTAAATAATACCAAGTATAAATAAAATTGATTTTTTTTATTGTACAATAATAACTGAATACCATGACCTGGGAAACGAGAATATACCATGACACAATCCTCCGAAGAATAATTTCAGATTTATTTGCTGGCTGTGGGTGAGAGCGCTGCTGTGAGCTTGTTATTTGGTTGTTACATTCACTTGAGTCATATGTAGTTGTTATTGCTTTGCCTTAAACTAACAAATCGGACAACTATTATTAATGTTGTCAACGTACAGCATCTGACCGCATGATAATTTAACGGCTATAAAACTGGAGGACAGACTATCTTTTCCGTAACACAAGTAGTGCATTGTGTGTGTGAAATTTTCACACACTTGCATGCAAAATGTGTGGCGAATTGTGTTCGTCACGGGGGTCATTGTCCGTCAATGTTTAACGCGCGCATGAATTCATCTGCTAGCGCATACTTACATGTATGTGTTTTAGCATCTTATTGATAAACGTATTTATGTGATAGTTTGAATATTAATATTGGTGTATTGACTTTTAAATGTAAGACGTGTATTTCATATTGTTGACTGATCATAATTCAGATGCGTAATTTATATTTTATATAACTTAGTTGATTTTAAGTAGCAAGGGCACTTAATTTGGCTCCAATGTTAAGGCAAGGTTCGGATAAAGAGAAATATCACTATTTTTGAGCCCGTCCTTGTAGCGCTGGAGTTCGCGGGTGGGGAGCGGGGGGGTCGTAATAAGTAAAAGGAGTGGCAGAAGGTTAGTCATCTGTTCAGGGAAGCGCAGCTAAACCAGGACCTTCTGAAAGGAAGCCCTGAAAGATCATGCAAATCTTCCCTTTCTGGCGGGATTGTAAATCAAATGTGCGACGTCGCTATCTTTTGAGCTCCTCTAACACAGAGCGCCTTGCTCGGGGTCTTTGTGTACGGCGAAGCTTGCAGAGTGCTCCCGTTGGGTGCAGCGAAGACCCGTAACCCTTCAGACCCGAGAGGGGTTAACATCAAGGCGAAGCGTACGTCCAGGGCTAGACAAGGAGCCTTGTCGCAGGGCATTGAAAGTGTTTTTCGGAGGCGGCTAAGGAGGGGCCTAACGCGGTTCGGTCGCTATTGATATTGACCTGTCAAGGATGGTGCTGTATTCTGGAGAATGATGGGCAACGGTTGAGAACACAATACAAGGTCTTCAGGTGAAAAGGCACGGTTGACTTCCTCTCTCTCTCTCTCTCTCTCTGTGTCTCACACACACACACACACACACACACACACACACATCCATCTCTAATGCTCAGTGTTCCTCTCTTTTCATACTTAAAGTTTATTTTGGAATGGCTTATTATTATAGTGGCACCAAGGACATAATTCTAGTGGTACTCAAAAGAAAGAAAGAAAAATAATACAAGGGGAGAGGGGAAATAAGTATATTGTTGCATTCAAAGGCAACAGAACATACCAGAAACAGAAACTAATGACAAAGCCCATTAACAAGCTCCTGACATCCTTCAGTAAATTTGGAATATATTCAACATGAATATGGAGCAATTGTTCAAATCAGATTGTTTTGAAGAAGGATAAGCTTCATTGTAAAACTGTGAGCTGATTTTCAATCAAACTGATTTTGGAGTATGAAATCTCAGTGCTGTTTTGCTGGTGCTGAGTAGGGGCCAGTTGCATGTGTTTGCCTGAGGAGCCAGTTTATGGCTCATCTCAGGGTATGAAATCTCAGTGCTGTGTTGCTGGTGCTGAGTAGGGGCCAGTTGCATGTGTTTGCTTGAGGAGCCAGTTTATGGCTCATCTCAGAGTCATCATTGCTCTGTTCACTGCGTATGTTTGGAGAACCACTTAAATCTTTCCGGAAATTATATTCTGCATAAATGAAATCACCCCCCATTTTTTATTAGCTCTGACCATCGCTCACCTCGAGCAAACAGTGGATTGTGTCGCCATCGGTGATGCGGTTGGCCGGTAGACTGGTTTGTGTGTAAAGGGGCATCTCTTTGCGAGAGAGGCATCTGCATTTCTGTTGACTATCAGCACTCGCACCTGTGGAGGATTGTTACGGCGTGAAAAGCTGCGTGTGTTTGATCAGTATGTTGACCGCCGGTCTGTTTGCCCTGGGGCTTGGGTTAGGAAGGGGAGCTTGGCAGGTTACCTCTGAAAACCTCAGGCCGACTGTGGCAGAGGTCCCAGGGAAAACCCATGCAAAACGCCACGCTCTGCTTTGCCTACACAAAACCTGGTGACCTGTCAGTCTCCCAGATTCTGCAAATCCTCATTCATGAAGGCAAGAAAAGTGAAACCACAACTTGTGTAAAAACACATCTTTTTTTAAAAACAAACATCAATTACAGGGAAAGTACTAAATTACAACAAAACATTGTAGCTTGGCCGTGCAACAAATTCCTTATGTGATCTAACACAAAATAATGCATTTAATACTTTTTATGTAGTTATCACTTTAAAAGGATTCAATTTTTTTACCAATGTGTAGTCCACCAAGTCACTGAATATCTGTCCTGTTTTACAGGATAATATTCTGTGTAAGAAAGTTAGAATAGCGTTTTGTTTTGAATTCACCTGAGCAGTCTCATGTCTTCTGGAGGGGAATGGACGGGGGAGATATTCGTATGAAGAATGGCGATCGACAAGTGATGGACGTCGCAGAAACGGACAGTGTGTGTTCAGGACAGCGGACGTCCCTAGCGAGCTGCGTCCCTTTCGTAGCACTTACTCTTGACCTATTTCAGGTGTTCGTTTTTGCTCGTCCACGCCTCTGCTTAATTAAGACAGACAATGTGACAATGAGAAGGGAGTGAAATTTGCACCTCGGATAAATCCGTGGGTTGTCACAGGAACGAAATATTACACCATCAAATCGAATTAAGTTTAACAGCCAAATGATTGCCCAATTAGTTTTCCTCTCGGAGTCCGCCCCCATCAGGAGATAAATGTTAAATGTTCCTCTTAAATGTATTCTGTCCTAAATGTATTTGAATATTAGCTAAGGTTTGCCGTCTTCTCTTTTGCGGTCCGGGGCAGTCTGGTCTGATGAGATGTGCGGGCCCAAATTCGGACTCGATTCATCATTTCGCTGAAAGGGGATGAAGTGCACTCTCCCGTCGTCCTCAGTTGACAGCTGAAAGAGACTGGGGACGGTAAACGGAAACCCTCCTGCCCTGGCCTACTTGTGAGAAACCAAGTCTTGTTTTACCTTCAACATACAACACTCCTGGTGCTGAGAGGGGCACGGGGTCTGTCTGCAGATATTTCCCCCCCATCAACTGCACCCCCTTATTCTACTAATTAGGTCGTCCTCCAAACCAAGAAAGTAAAGTTTTTAATGAGCTTAAGCAAAGCAGAGGTTACAGTGTAGTGTAATGGTTAGGGAGCTGGGCTTGTAGCTCAGAGGTTACAGTGTAGTGTAATGGTTAGGGAGCTGGGCTTGTAGCTCAGAGGTTACAGTGTAGTATAATGGTTAGGGAGCTGGGCTTGTAGCTCAGAGGTTACAGTGTAGTATAATGGTTAGGGAGCTGGGCTTATAGCTCAGAGGTTACAGTGTAGTGTAATGGTTAGGGAGCTGGGCTTGTAGCTCAGAGGTTACAGTGTAGTATAATGGTTAGGGAGCTGGGCTTGTAGCTCAGAGGTTACAGTGTAGTGTAATGGTTAGGGAGCTGGGCTTGTAGCTCAGAGGTTACAGTGTAGTATAATGGTTAGGGAGCTGGGCTTGTAGCTCAGAGGTTACAGTGTAGTGTAATGGATAGGGAGCTGGGCTTGTAGCTCAGAGGTTACAGTGTAGTATAATGGTTAGGGAGCTGGGCTTGTAGCTCAGAGGTTACAGTGTAGTGTAATGGATAGGGAGCTGGGCTTGTAGCTCAGAGGTTACAGTGTAGTGTAATGGTTAGGGAGCTGGGCTTGTAGCTCAGAGGTTACAGTGTAGTGTAATGGTTAGGGAGCTGGGCTTGTAACCCAAGAGATGGACCTTCCAAATCCCACCCAGGGCAGCATACACTCTAAGCAAGGCACTTTACCAAAATCACCTCAGTAAATATCCAGCTAATATGAGTGGATAGTGTGTAAAAATCTAAACTGTGTAAGGCTCTGTGTATAAGAGCATCTGCTGAATTGCTGTGATGTACTGGTTGGAGCTGATACCTGCAGACAGAGCAGTCCTCAGGAACGGGAGTCAAGCACCTCTCAGTAATGTCAGCGGGAACGGAGAGGGCATGAGGTTTGGCTCAGCGCATGGAGCACAGGTGCTCTGGTGTGTGCAGGTGTGGTCTAGCACAGGAAGGCTTCTATGGTGGACCCAGGCAAAGCTGTCTGTGGTTGTCATGTGACACTTCTCACCCCCCCCCCCCCCAGCCGCAGTGGGAGGAAGGGGCCTCATTTGCATGTGCTAATAGGAAGGAAATTTGTTTCTCGTACTGCTGTTATTATTGGCCTCACTTAGCACCTCTCCTTTGCTGCGAAGACCTTTTCTTCCATGATTCCCAAAATCCGGCACTCGTGAAATCCGCCCAGCGACTGTCGCACTCAGCAAACGCGGACAGGATTTGGAGATAAACGAGGCGGTCGCACTTTGAGAACCACAGTCTGCGGCACCTTAATTAAATTTGGTAAAACTTGCTTTGATGTATGCTGTATGCTTTGTTCTTGGACGTCTTGCTGAATGCGTTTCTTTTTTCTTTTGTTTGTGAAGAACCCTATTGAGCTTTCAGAAAACTATGTACATGCAGTTAATTCCCAGAATAACAAATGATATCGGTCCACATGTCCATTTATGTCACCTGTTTGTGTACATCATGGATCAACTGGATCAATTACAATTTCCAAAAAAAGTTCCAATGGTTTTTGAATATGAATGTGTCTTACACACTTAAGTGTATCATGGTGGGGGGCGGGGTTATGACTATGTTACCTTTGTGTAAGTCCCATAGCGTCATGGGGGGCGGGGTTATGACTATGTTACCTTTGTGTAAATCCCATAGCGTCATGGGGGGCGGGGTTATGACTATGTTACCTTTGTGTAAATCCCATAGCGTCATTCAGAAATGAAGCACATCATTAAAGCCTCTCGGCAAACAAAGGGCTGGGTGAAGCTTCTAATTGCAGTTTGACTGTCCTCGGTTTGGCCCCAGTGACTCCTGGGAAATGAGACCGGGCCGATCAATGGATCGTTACTCACTCGATCTCGAGCCTGCTTTGAGATCACAGGAAGCTTCCATGCAGTCGGGCTTGTTGTTTTTCCCCTCCGTCTTGTCACCGACCTGAAGGAGGTTCACTGTGCGTTAGCCCGTTTAGCATTCTCTGATCGCAGCTGGCTGGCACATACGGAGTTTCAAAATTACTAACGGTTTGGTGATGTTGACTGTGCTAGAAAAAAAAAACACACTGTATTTCTACCTTTCCATAAAACTTTTCAGGTTTTTTATGGAGGATGTCCTGTTTTACAGGCTAATCATAAAAGTAGAATCATTGGCAAGGGAAAAAGTGAAGGTTGAACATGGTCTTAGTTCACACCACAATGGAAGAGAGCAGACAGAGAGCTCCAGAGTAGCATGAAAAGGCCCCAGTGTGGCTTTTAAAGAAAAGCTGTGAAAATATTTGCTGGTTTTCTGTTTCTGTGCTTGTCATCTGTCCGTAAGGCCAAAAAGACAGATGTCACACTCCCTTTGATATTATTTAGGTTGAAAGTTACCCAAGACAGCCTGTCAATCAGCCAGTTTGGCTTCATTTTAATTACCAACATCAATCTGAAAGGAGAGAAAGCCGAGTGAACGTTCAGCCTGACTTACCCAACGAGCTAAGCTACAGACATCCTGCTGTTACATCTCAACAGCTCTCATCATCACATTAACCTGGCATCTAAAGAAGCTATCTGATAGACTCGATATATGAAAAATTCATTCATTCGTTTGTTTGTTTGTTCATTTGTTTGTTCAGTCGTCCATTCATTCATCCATGAGTACTCCAGCCTTTTATTAAGCGGAACGCATGCATGCAAAAACAAAGTCTGATGGTTTTCAGACCTCCTACAATATCTCAGTCTTAAATATTTCACTCTTGACTCATCCTGATGTTTTCCAGGTATACCTCAGTGATCCTGTGAAAACTGACATGCCAGTGAAAGTATGGGTAATTGACCATGAAGCCAATTTTCTGACTTCCTTGTAATAAATTTCCCATGTGCCATTTTTTGGGCATTTTTGCATTTCCAAACCCATCCGAATGTCATAAGTTTAGCCCCGAAATTTAAAGGCTCGGCATGACTCGCGTAATGTTGGGGAAAACAACGATAACAACAACAACTACAAACAGCACAGGTCAGTCTGAGTGCGCTCTGTAAGAAACCTGGTTTTATTTTCACTGCGCCGATCCCATGTCCATTGTGGTAAAAATATAATTGATTGGCCTGATAATGTGTAGCGGGCTTCTTAACCGTTTTCAGCATGTCAGCACACTTGTGTGCAGAGATTTGAAAGGCCTGCCTCCCTGAGTGTTCGTAGCGCTGATCAATATGACTTAATGGAAGATTTAATTCATGTCAGATCTTTCCCCGTCCATTACATTAACAATAATTGCGTTGAGGTGCGTAGATTCACTGTGTTGCACTTTTTTACCTCTGTAGATTGTAGATTTGCATTTACATGTTAGTTTAATGGAGAGAAAATATATGTAATTTCTGTGAACAGACAGTTTCATACGTAATCAAATCTGAATCTAGGCTATATTCAGCATCATGTTAATAGATTTCTGATGAAAAAGTTGCAGTTCAGACAACACAGATTTTTAGTGTGATGACTGTCAGAGAAACGCTCGTTTATAATTGGATGTAGCATGTAAAGATTTTCTGACTTGGACTTTTTCTCATCATTATTTTTGAATTGAGTAACACCTTTGATTCACCGAACTCACCAGAGAGGGAGTGATTCTCTCGCAGGCTAAACCTTAAACCAACAGCATGAAGTCCTCAGTGCCCCACTGCCTCAGTTTCAACTGAAGGTGTGTGATCAGCCTCAGCTATGTCTGGGGTTTGTGTCTCATACTGCTCATGTAGGATGTGGGTTTTAGCGCAAAGTAATCCTGACTCTAAGATTATCTTTGTAAGAAACCTTTGTATTAGTAACATTCCTTTAGTTTATGCAAGGCAAAGACTTAATTACACTTAGGGATTTTGCCTTCTGAATCAGACTTTCTTCTTAGCATTTTTTCTTCTTTGTTGGCCAATGAACAAAGGAAAGCAAAGAAATTTGTCAATCAAAGTTATGGACGAAAGTGTCATATAGTCTTCATTCCATTCTCTCATGGGCTGGATAGCTTTGATAACTTTTTTTTGGGTGTTGGCCACCTGCAGTCTGATTGGTGGCAGCAGATTACTGAAGGTGCATTTGGTTGGCTGGAGAAGTTTAACATTACACACACCCACCTCTGAGCCCCTGTGATTGGTCAGAAGTGAAAACTGACCATTGGCTTATTGACAAAGATGTAGGGGTTGGGGGGGGGGGGAGTATGTGAATAACCTACTGAGCTGTCAAAATATCTGCCAAATATTAGATATATCTGCACTGATAATCAATCCCACAGTGAAAATGAAGGCACATACTGGAAAAAACTAAGAAATGAATCTAGCCATGCTAATATTAAACTTTTAATTAAGGCACATACAGTACTCTTTTTTTTTTTTTTTTAAACAGTTTTTAATTGGATTTTAACCGGAGGTTTAGAAATAGAATGTGTGGAAACTTGTTTAAAATGGAAAGCAGACATCTGAGGTAGTACTGATTCCATTTGTGCTGTTTTCTTCAGTATATTTCAGATTTGTAATCTTATAGAGGGTGCATTGCTGTGCTTCTGCACGTCTTTAGCGTTTGCTTATCAAGCAATCCACACTCCGACCCCCTGAGTATGCATTTATTAAATATTCATATAAATGAATAATTAGATGACTGTACCAAATCATGCTTTTGGTGTTTTTATCAAAAAATCGTATGCTGTCAGAGTATGACATGAGTTTGATCTTTTTAATTTTTGTTTACCCATGGCAGTTCGGTTGTAAGGACTGTATGACGCATGTATTGTCTTGTTTAGACCTTCATATCCTTTATGAGTCATTGTCCTATACTGCCCTGTTTAATTTTCTTTTCAGGACGGTGCTATTCCGTTGCCGGGGGAGCGCTTTGTACGCCTTACATATATACTGTAGGTGCTCCTATTTGCAAATGTATCTGCCTTCTTAAAACGCTATCAGCCGAATCTATATTATCTGCTAATACAGAATTGAATGTATTGAATTGAAGGCAGAAAACGCAGGCGTGATAATGAACTGTCTCTTCTGGTGGTGATGAGAATGTATCGCCAAATCGAGTGTGAAGAATGCTGATGAGCTGTCCTCTGGCCCTAGAGGGTGGAGGGGTGTTGATTTCTCAAATTGTTTGCCCTAGTTAAGATTACGCGGTCAAATTGGGGATTTTCCCTCTCTTAAATTATGTAGACGAGACACCAATTAACCGCGATTGGCTCCTCTCTGTTCAGGGGTCCCAGAAGTCCATAAGTGAGTGGCAGATAATTTGCCCCGTTGCAAAGGTGTGGGCCTAATTTGACAGGGAATGGATCCGGACACATCTTTGGAAGATTCCCTCCTGCCTTTGGTACATTGGCTGTTATAGATCAAACCATTTCGTTTGCAGCATTTGTCTGCTTCACTTCATTTTAGTTTATTATTTGCACCCAATGAAAGCTACTGATAAGAGCTTTCCTGCTTCTCTCCTGATAACAAATTTCGTCTTTCATCAAGTATTCTGTCACTTAGTTTCCCGTTCAGTTCTTTAAATCTTCGCAATCAGAAACAGCCCAGCCTCTGCACTTGTATCAGTTTTCTTATTATAAAAGTTAATTAATTGTTAAAATAAAATGTTACATTTCTTTTACTCTTTTCTTTTAGTGGAAGAACTAAAAAAGTTGAAGAAATTTGCAGCCAAAAATCCAACGAACGTTCAAACTGAAATACTAGGATGTTGCTAGGGATCTAAATCCTCCATTCTGTCAGATGGCATCAGAACAGAAGTTAATTAATTAATTAGTTTATATGAAGATAATTAATTGTTTCAGATTTGGTTGATGTGTTAGCCTGCAGATCCTTTTAATATTTCTTATGAGGGAATCATTAGTGTCCTCTCTCTCATCCTTTCGAGTCTCTGGTTAGCTGTAACCAGCCACAGTTGGTAAACAGCCATGCTAGCCTGGTTAGCTGTAACCAGCTGCAGTCAGTAAACGGCCACGCTAGCCAGAGGTGCGCTGTTCTTTTGAATCTGCAGTGTGTCAGTCAGGGATTGATCAAGCGCAAGCGGAGTGTGGAACAGTCAAGATGTACCCAATGATTGTGGCCCTGAGAGAGTGGCTGGCGCATTACCTTGTGTCCACGGCGACCGCGAAAATGACAGTGACGTTCAAAGTTCCCTATCTTGGAGCCGATTTAAGATGCCACATCGACTGTGCCACCCCCCACTAAAAGTGAACACCACCCCAAAACCCTATGCACACAATCAATTAATCTGTCTGCGTCGGCACCCCAAAACTCGACAGGAATGGCTGGTACTTTACCCTGTCTGTGTTCTTCCCAGAAACACTCTTTGCACGATGGACATTCAATTAAACCATCTTTGTTCACAGGTCGCCATAGAGCAAACCTGAAACATTGGAAACTCTGCTTTATCTTTTTCAATAATCCAGGTTTTTATAGATATTTTATCTGATTAGATCCCTTATAGTAACACACAGATATAGTGATTCACTGAATTTATCATAGAAATACAATTCAGTGCAACCAACAAACTGAAAATGACATCCTCTATTAAATTTTGTGGGTTTGCTGGAAGGCTCTCTGAAAACCACAGAAAATTTAGAGGACATTTTAGGATGCTGATAGATTTTTACTCCTCCTTCAGTGGATAAAACACTGTCCTTGATTTTGAGTGCAATAAAAATGAATCCCATTGTCCATTTCAGAAATATTTGTTTCATTTCCTATTTAATCATTTCCATTGTAGTTTAATGTGGCTGGATGCATGGTAAATATTCAAAACATGGCACCACTGAAAGCAAAATGTGACTTTGTGATTGATGTGTTTATATCACATTTAAAACAACAGAGGTTTCCATTTAAAACAATGTGATATAAATACATTCAGAAAAGAATATGACATAAACAGAAGAACAGACTGCATTTTTCAGAGTTGATGCTAAGTTGACAGCTCAATATATTTCCAAGCTTAAAAGTAACTCTTTCACACATTCAGTGCAACGTTTGTGGTGTGGACCACTTGAGCATTTGAAAGTGCTGAAAACCCTCACACAGAGGCCGTACTGGAGCAGCAGGTACCGTGTGGTTGTTTTGCACTTCTAAAGCACTTGGTAAGGTCGAGAGGAATTCATCGACTTTAAATAGGAAACAAAAAGCGACCAGCTATCTGGCTGCATCTCTCTATCTGTGTAATTTGTAACAGTGGAGAAGGGACTATCAATGGCTGCCTACTAGATGTTCTAGTTTACCTTTACCATCGATTACTCCTGCTTCCCCTGAATAAAGGGTTTTCTGCAGGACAAACAAACTTGTTAGGCTGAAGCAGCGAATAGGCCCAGACAAAGCAGAGAGGAATCGAGGCGGATCTTTCGTGTGGCTTTGAGATAATGGTTTTTTCCCCACCTCGCTGGCTGAAAACAGGTTTAAGCCAAGCGAGAAAACAAACAGACTGAGCTTAAGGTTGTTTATTTTTGTTCCTATTCAAGGCAGACGATTTGTGCTTTTTGAATCAAATGACATGCTCCAGTAAGGCCTCAGTTTAAGACTATAATTACTGGACTTATTTACAGTTTTTAGTCATCCCAAAATACAGTTTAGAAATTCATGCTGTAAAGTCGGTTTTTGGGTACAGTGTTGGATCTCATATTAAAATTACCTTCTTTAACAACAGACATTAAAAAAAGTCCTCACAATGCTTAAAGCGTATGTGATTAAAAAGGAACACGTTGCCATGGACGCAGCCGGGATGTGAAAGACGGTCAACGTAGAAGTGGTTCTCATGGCTGCATGTCTGGAGGAAAGCAGAACACTCCTTCCATCACTTCCATGCCTCGTAGACTGTCATTCGCTGCCGAACACTGCAGACAATCCAGAGGTTCACGCTCTTATGACATCACATGATGATATGGATCACATGATGCCAGGGCCATCTCGGCATGTGTAACCTTGCCAAATGAAGCTGGGTAGTTAGCCTCTTAGCATTACCCTCCTAAACCTTTGATGGTTTCACAATTGGAACAGTTTCCTGGAGTTGGGACCCTATGTCCGATCAATGATTAATTGAATGACGCTTAATTGAATGATGCTGGCTCTGGTACTCACTGCAGTATTGTTTAAAAACTGTTTGAAACAGCCTTGGGTAAATTCAACTTATATAAGACATTATCTCATTGTCTGAACTCTTTGATGTCATAGTTCCAAACAGTTAACCGCACAGCAAACATTGCAGAGGCTGGTATCTGTTCCAGCGTGAAATGCGCGCTCACATGTAACCGCTGTGGAGAGCTTGACCAAAACCGTCTGCTCTGTGGCAGCGTGTGTTTTTGTAATGCATCAAAGCACTGAGACCAGTGAGGGACCGCTTCATGCTTTGGAGTCGGTCCTAACATTGCGGACCGCAGGAAACAGGTTTAGGCTGCCGGAGTCTCAAGTGGCAATGACTGCAGCTTCCACTCCTGCCTTCAGGGGGCGCCGGAAAACGCCATGTTCTTTAGATGATGCTCCAGTACGCAGCGCACCATGTGTTTCTTATTCTTGGAGAGCAGTTTATCCACAATTTTCCTGTTATTTCAAAATTTGGAATTTAGAAAAACCACCCGGTCACAATTATGAGCCATCCGGTAATTTTTTGGAGAGCACGGACTATCGAGTATCAAGTTCAGAATAGGGTCAAATGTCTATTTCAAATGACTTTTTAGATGGTAGAGAATTTTTATTTGTGAAAAAGCAATCCTGCAATGCTGTGAGAATGTTCCTGGCCAAATGGCACAAGCATACTGCTGATTGTTGATTTTTTTAATGGTCAGTAATCTGAAGATTTCAGATGTTTAAAGCGATAATTTAGGCCAGGTGTGGTCGTGTTCATTCTCAGCTGTCTGCAGCTTTGTCTTGCTAGGAATCCGTCATCCGAGCTGGGCAGCAATCGCATCAGTGAACGACGGGGCGAGAGGGAAAAATCGATAAAGTTGAATATCGCAATATTCTTTTTCACAATATATCCGTGATACTGTGTTTTCTGACATAGTGATGTATAATTTTTGGGAAACTCTACAGCCGGTTACACAGCGCCCTCAGGTGTGGCCATTCTGTTCGCTAACAGTGAATCTCCCCTCTGTGTGTGTAGGCCTGAGGCCTCTAGTGACAGTGTCATTCGTCATTGGAAGCCCGGCCTGAGGAGACAGAGGTTCAAACTGCAGACCGAAGCGACGAACTGCCGATCTGAGTGCCAAGGCATATGTCAAACACATCAAACCCATCTGAACCCCCCAGAGAATCTGTCTAATTGTCTTTGGGGGGGGTACAGTAGCGTTGAGGCGAGGGTTTGTGGAGGGACCTGAGGATGTGACCGTCCGCATTCTGACACTTTAGGTCATGTGTCACGCTGAGGCCCCCCAGCGAAAGGAACCTGCCTGTTGTTTGTAC
>JAFBMS010000155.1:122500-160000 GCA_019788955.1 Albula glossodonta
AATGCAAATTCTTTGTTAGTGAAAAGTTCTTTACATATAATTTCAGCAAATACATCAGATAGATCAGCAGATATATTTGTTTAGTTAACTTACACCCAGTGTTGTTCTGGCTATACAGTCAGCACCCTAACACAGCAGGCTATACAGTCAGCACCCTAACACAGCAGGCTATACAGTCAGCACCCTAACACAGCAGGCTATACAGTCAGCACCCTAACACAGCAGGCTGCACAGTCAGCACCATAACACAGCAGGCTACACAGTCAGCACCCTAACACAGCAGGCTACACAGTCAGCACCCTAACACAGCGGGCTACACAGTCAGCACCCTAACACAGCAGGCTACACAGTCAGCACCCTAACACAGCAGTTATTGATGTGGAGTTGTATTTGCATGGGAATGGAAGCATCTGGGTCAAGCCCAGAGTTCTTTAAGCTTCCAGAAACTGCAGAATACAGAACTTCGGAAGAGGGAAATAATTTTTCTTACTAGGATTTGTCTGCAACTTAAAGTTACAGAAGAATATTCTGGTCCCTCGGTAGGACTCTGATGGCAGGAGGTGCAGATAGGTTGTGCATTAGAGGTGAGGTTTAGAGGTGTGTTTTCTCAGCTGTGTGCGTGAAGCTCAGGAAGACTGAAAGCTAATTTATCTGTGTCAAGCTCAATGTATATTTCCTAAAGTTTGAAGAAGATCCACAAGATTTACAGTAAATGCATTCATATTTATACAGTACACAATATGTTTTGTATCAATAAATATACATATGCATAAAATAAAGACAATGTATTTGTATGTACATGCACAGGCATACATACACACACACATACATAGAAATTGAATACAAAATGCCCTAATAGTGTAAGTGTGATTCCTCCACATCTTGTACCATGTGTTTGGACATTATATAAATCTGTCGTAACAGGCAGGAAGGCAGTAACAGATAGTGACAGCGATTCTTATTAGGGTCACCATCCCGCCCCCCCCCCCAAAAAAAAAAATAAATGAGGAGGGAGGCGAGTATTGTGTGTATGTCATTCTAGTGAGCCCCCCCTCCCCCATCGCACCACCGCCCAAAGAAGCGCTACGGAGCCGACATCTTGACGGGGGCCAAAGCCAATGACACGGAAGTAACGAGCCGCCCTTATGCTGTGTGAAGGTTACACTTTAGCCGCCCGGATTCTGACAGCCATCACGTCTAATCGCGCCATCAGACTAACAAAGAGGCGCTGCACGTTTACGCACGCATGGTTAAGCCCCCCACCCTGCACCCCTCCCCGCGCCCCCCGGGGAGAGACGAGCCTCCCTCGCGGTGCCGTTTTATGTGGACGGCAGTAATCTTGTGTTTTGCACAGGAAATGTATTTTGCGGGACCAGCCTGAAACCTCTCTGTAACCGGGGCAAACTGATGATTGGGCCATTTTATGTGTAATAATTTTACTGGTATTTCACTTGTAAGAGTACTGTAGAGAATGAGTACTGTGAGAGTACTGTAGAGAATGAGTACTGTGAGAGTACTGTAGAGAATGAGTACTGTGAGAATACTGTACAGAATGAGTATTGTGAGAGTACTGCAGAGAATGAGTACTGTGAGAGTACTGTAGAGAATGAGTACTGTGAGAGTACTGTAGAGAATGAGTACTGTGAGAGTACTGTAGAGAATGAGTACTGTGAGAATACTGTAGAGAATGAGTACTGTGAGAGTACTGTAGAGAATGAGTACTGTGAGAGTACTGTAGAGAATGAGTACTGTGAGAGTACTGCAGAGAATGAGTACTGTGAGAGTACTGTAGAGAATGAGTACTGTGAGAATACTGCAGAGAATGAGTACTGTGAGAGTACTGTAGAGAATGAGTACTGTGAGAGTACTGTAGAGAATGAGTACTGTGAGAGTACTGCAGAGAATGAGTACTGTGAGAATACTGCAGAGAATGAGTACTGTGAGAGTACTGTAGAGAATGAGTACTGTGAGAATACTGTAGAGAATGAGTACTGTGAGAGTACTGTAGAGAATGAGTACTGTGAGAATACTGTAGAGAATGAGTACTGTGAGAGTACTTTAGAGAATGAGTATACTTCCCTTTGTTTGTCTCATGTGCTGTGTTTCTTTACTATGCAAATACAGTTTGTATCTTTATTTTTTATCCTGCCCATTGTTTTACATCTATTTTCCTTTGTGATGAAGTTGTTGTGGTAGTAATAAAAGAAAGGATATTTTATTTTATGATTATGCGATGCCAGAATAATTTATGAGATTTCTATTTATTTGTATCCATTGTAAAATGAAGTTTATGATATTTATCAGCTCTGTGAGACGGCTCAGGCAGTGTTCGCTCAGTTACGTTATGATGACAGCAGACAGACCATGTGACCCAGGCGTGGGGGGTGGGGGAAGGGTTGGGGGGGGGGTGGGTAGAGTGCTTTTAAAGCTTTTGGGAGAATCACTTTGCATCTTCGTGTCGGCCCTTCTGCCCCGAGATGAAAAGCAGTGATTCAGTTTTGCCAAGTGTGGATATTTCACTCCAGGCCTGGGGGAATTGCTCGCTCGACTCGAAACTCTGAAGAAAAACAAACAGCAAAACAAAATGGCTGTGGGTGCATTAGGGCGGCGTGATCTCGATGTGTTTATACTATAAATGTATAAACTTTGTCAACGGTCTGCAACTCCCGTGGTTTCTGTGATTTCCTTTCAGTCAGCAGCCAATTTAAGCCTTGGGAGCCAGATGTGAGGGCTGTGTGGCTAATGTTTCAGACTGAACTGCTGAAGCAAACCTTAAAACCAGCAGACACTGCAGGACTGGAGTTAAACCTGCAAACACTGCCCCCTACAGGACTGGAGTTAAACCTGCAGACACTGCCCCCTACAGGACTGGAGTTAAACCTGCAGACACTGCCCCCACCAGGACTGGAGTTAAATCTGCAGACACTGCCCCCACCAGGACTGGAGTTAAACCTGCAGACACTGCGGCCCTCCAGGGCTGGAGTTAAACCTGCAGACACTGCTGCCCTCCAGGACTGGAGTTAAACCTGCAGACACTGCGGCCCTCCAGGGCTGGAGTTAAACCTGCAGACACTGCCCCCTACAGGACTGGAGTTAAACCTGCAGACACTGCCAACACATGTGCAAAATATGTGCATTGAATTTTATCAAGTGATTATCAAGACCTTCATAACATATACCTTAGTTGTGATACATTTTGTTATTACTAAAAGCTTATAACAGTGACTCAGGAAATAGATGTCTGTTATTACTGAAAGCTTATGACAGTGACTCAGGAAATAGATGTCTGTTATTACTGAAAGCTTATGACAGTGACTCAGGAAATAGATGTCTGTTATTACTGAAAGCTTATGACAGTGACTCAGGAAATAATACAGCTGCAGTCTCCTGTGTGCCTGGATTATAGTGGGAGTATTAACGACCAGAACAGGCCTGCGACTCCTGATTACGTTCTGCATTAGCAGAGGCTCCTGATTACGTTCTGCATTAGCAGAGGCTCCTGATTACGTTCTGCATTAGCAGAGACTCCTGATTACGTTCTGCATTAGCAGAGACTCCTGATTACGTTCTGCATTAGCAGAGACTCCTGCATTAGCAGAGACTCCTGATTACGTTCTGCATTAGCAGAGACTCCTGATTACGTTCTGCATTAGCAGAGGCCTGGAGGAAAGCGGCGCAGAGCGAACATTTACACCACGTTCTAATGCCCTTTCTGCTTTCAGTGCGGCTTACAGGCTGTTTGCTGACTAACTGCTGGAAGAGAAAGCGACAGAGAAAGAGAACGAGAGAGAGGCTCAGGGATAGTTTTTAATGTAGAATTGAACTAGCTGCTGTCTTGTCCAGATTTATCTCCCCTATTGTTTAATTATGCATTGACTGTCAATGTCTTTTCAGTTCCTGCCATCTCACTCTGATTGGGTGTTAGCCCTTGTTAGCCCTGGGGTTTTACTGGAGGCAGCTTCCCGCAGTGATGCAGTATCAGAGTAGAGATGTAGTATCAGTGATGTAGTATCAGAGTAGAGATGTAGTATCAGTGATGTAGTATCAGAGTAGAGATGTAGTATCAGTGATGTGGTATCAGAGTAGAGATGTAGTATCAGTGATGTAGTATCACAGTAGAGATGTAGTATTAGTGATGTAGTATCAGAGTAGAGATGTAGTATCAGTGATGTGGTATCAGAGTAGAGATGTAGTATCAGTGATGTAGTATCAGAGTAGAGATGTAGTATCAGTGATGTAGTATCAGAGTAGAGATGTAGTATCAGTGATGTGGTATCAGAGTAGAGATGTAGTATCAGTGATGTAGTATCAGAGTAGAGATGTAGTATCAGTGATGTGGTATCAGAGTAGAGATGTAGTATCAGTGATGTGGTATCAGAGTAGAGATGTAGTATTAGTGATGTGGTATCAGAGTAGAGATGTAGTATCAGTGATGTAGTATCAGAGTAGAGATGTAGTATCAGTGATGTAGTATCACAGTAGAGATGTAGTATTAGTGATGTGGTATCAGAGTAGAGATGTAGTATCAGTGATGTAGTATCAGAGTAGAGATGTAGTATCAGTGATGTGGTATCAGAGTAGAGATGTAGTATCAGTGATGTGGTATCAGAGTAGAGATGTAGTATCAGTGATGTGGTATCAGAGTAGAGATGTAGTATTAGTGATGTGGTATCAGAGTAGAGATGTAATATCAGTGATGTAGTATCAGAGTAGAGATGTAGTATCAGTGATGTGGTATCAGAGTAGAGATGTAGTATCAGTGATGTAGTATCATGGCAGAGATGTGGTATCTGTGATGTAGTATCAGAGTAGAGATGTAGTATCAGTGATGTAGTACCAGAGTAGAGATGTAGTATCAGTGATGTAGTATCAGAGTAGAGATGTAGTATTAGTGATGTGGTATCAGAGCATGTGAGTGATTTTGCATACAGTATTCATCTCTCACATTTCAGGCCACTTTGCTTTGAATGGCCTGAGGCTCCTCTCGGTGATGAAGTAGGACCTGATTTTAATTTTTTTAGTTTCACGTCTGGCTATGCTTTTGGGAGGGGTGGTAAAAACCAAGGGAGGGGCTGCTTCTCCTAATTCAGGCCATTGTTCAGCGCTCGGCTGCAGACAGCCTAGAAAACCTGCTGGATATTCTCCCTAAGGAAGAGGCTACGCTCTGGTGGAACACACACCAGCACAGGGGTACCATTTCACCACAGCGTCTGTCCTGTCTGCACCGAAATTAGTCAGCCCTCATGAAGAATCATTTCACCCATACCCAGGCAGGCCCTGCCAGGCCTAGTGCGTGCGCTGGGCTTTTGTTTCCCCTGGATACCGGGGCTCTGTTAAATAGGGCCCTTCTCAATATGATCAGGCAGGATTGGGCACCTGCAAACATGTATGTAGAATACTACATGATAAAGGGATACATACTGAACAACATCTGACTTTGGGCTGTTATTTATTATAATTATTATTTATTGTTGAATTCATGTTAACTTAATAAGGTCATTGTTTATATGTGAAACAGCTTAACTTCAGTGTGAATCCTCCTCAAACTTTTTCTTCGAGAACCAAATTTGAGAGATCAGTTTTTTTTAAAAGGCCAGATATATCAGCTAAATAAAACTTTTATACGGCGATACAAAGAAATTCCTCTCCTGTCATTTATGAGCTTATCGGTGGTGTAGCAGGTGTCAGCAAGTGCACTTCAGAGCGATCACTGGAATGACCCTCACATTCGGTCAAGCCCGCCTGTTTGACGGCGCTTTTGTATGTGACAACAGTAGTCAATTAGCGCTGAGCAGCTGAATTTAGGCCACTGTTAAACATGAGAAAATCCCAGGATTCAGACTATCAGCCACTCTGCACAGGTGGCTGAAGAAACACATTTGGTTTTAAACGCAGTTTGGTTGCCAGCCAAATCCAAAATTCCTTGCCTGGCAAAATAAACAGACGCCCCCCCCCCCATTAGTACAATTCAATTTCGGAAAACAGAACACTTGATTTTTTCATTTCTGATCCTTGTGTCTCTTAGTATTTGATGAGCTGTATAAGTTGTGTGAACAAAATTAAGCCATATAATTTTTTTCATAATTTATTTTCATGTAATTCTGCATATCTAGCATTTAGAAGAAATGTCCTTGAAACAGAGCAAAATATTGAAAACAGTAAAATGGTGGACAACACGCTATTGGAAAGCCAAAGTTGGGCCACATTCATCAAATCAAGTTTACATTCGGTGCCTCCTTCTCGTGCCAGCTATGGTCTTTAGCACTATGTTGTAGGTGAGATCTGTCACTTTCAGCTTCGACACATTGCTAACTGCTAACTCAGGGTTTCCTCACGTGAGTGTAACTCTCCAAGGGCCTCATGGGAGCAACGCCTTTAGATGCTCGATGAATGGAGAGGGGAGCTGAGGGACAGGCAGGTGGGTGGGTTCATATCAGCGTGACAGAGAAAGGTCAAGGAGAGGACTCTACCGGCCAGTGTGGGCTGAAACAATGTGTCTGCCCGCAAATGCCGCTACAATGCTAATTCATCCCAGCAAAGAGACGGGGCAGCTTTTATCCTCAGAGGCGCAAAACAAATGAATAAATACATTTCTTTTCGAGTAGACGATACATCACAAGGCAAAAGGCAGCCACACGTGACAATGCCCCCGTTCCTCATCCATATTTATGAAGGATCCATTTCGAATGTTTTATTTTCATTTTTGTTTTTCCAGCTTAATATCCTTTGGGGGCTGGAAGGGGGTTACTCCCCCATGCTGCATGAGCTGGTTCAGCCGTGTAAGGGTCGTCATATGAACGCGCTTCTGTTTGTGCAGTGATTTTGGGTTAGTTGGTTTTAATAAAGAAATTAAAGCACAGATAGCCACAGACATTTCATGCATGCAAACGAATACGGTATTAAGCAACGAACTAGATGAATAGAAGATCTAGTGTTCATGTGGTAATTTTCATTGCTGCTAAATCAGGAGCAGACAACAATCAATCCAAACATCATCAAATTACAAGGTGCGTTCAGCCACAATGCAAGCAGGTCATGATACATGAAGTGACGCTGAATATTGTGAGCATTGGTAGATACTGACGGAACAATTATTTAGCCTGTGTGTTGTTGCTAACAGTTATTTATCCTCTGCACTGTTACTAGCAATTATCTAGATTATGTGTTCTTAGCAGCAATTACTTAGCTTCCATGTTCCTACCAATAATTATTTAGCCAATGTGCTTTTACCAACAATAATATATTGAGGTTTGTGTGTTGATACCAATAACTATTTAGCTCACATGTGGTTAACTTAAACTGCAGATAGGCATATAACTTATTTATTTTAGCATGTTGCTCACACCATATTCACTTTTCCTTCGTAATCTCTTTCATTTTTTTAATGTGAGATATGCTTTCTGTGCATCTGCATAAGATCCAGCCCATAATATATCCGGCACAGGACGGGAGAGCCACCTGTTCTTCCTCTGTGTGTTTCCTGTCATATATAGTCACTCCTCTCATCCATTATATCGGGCTCTTATTGGACGCTATAATTCACCCGTCCTGTTCGGTTTTTTTTGGGGGGGGGGGGAGAAGGCACTGAATTGATTTGTTTGAGCTCTGGGCTCATACACACAGGTACAGATACGAAATTCTGGGCTCATACACACAGGTACAGATACGAAACTCTGGGCTCATACACACAGGTGCAAAATGGCCATGTCAGTTGATTTGGCTGTTTGCATGAAAAGACATGGAAAAACAGAGACTGATCAACTGGACCTTAAACTAAAAGTGCATTTTATTGCAGCCACACTAGCAGAAAACTGTGTAACCCTACAAGTTGAGTTGACTCAAATAGTTGGGTTAAACCGATTTGCTTGAACCATTTCAGCAGAGCAAGTTAATCCGTTCATTTTAATATAGACTGCTAATTTTGCCACAGCTTAACAAATTTAGGTTTTCAGCAGACTTCAATACCACGAGTCTTTAAATGAAACATGTCCTACTCAAATGGTTCAAAGCAATTGGTTTCCCCAAACCATTTCAGCGACTGTTGTTCGGCTTTATGGCGTAGGCTGAATGTTTGCAATGTAACAGATCTAGCTAATGTGGGTGCTGTATTTATTGTGTATTCCATTTCCTGCTTTCGAGGTCATGCTGCGACACCTTGCACAAACATCGTGGGGAGACCACTGCAGTGTTTGCATGTGGTAAGAACACAGATAGAGTTACATTTGCAGAGTGCATCTGGCTGTATTTTACAAACAGGGATGGTGCATTGTGGGATTGACATCACGCTGGGGTGAGTGCATGCTGAATGCCAGCGGAGGACTGCACCTGTCGCCTCATTGCTTTGTACCTTTGCCCTTTTGTTGTCAAAATTTTGTACAACAATAAATCAAATCCATAACTGTTATTTGTTGTGTTTGCCCATGTCCTGTGACAGCCGCCGTTCCCATCAAAACGCAGTGCATGGCTCCCCTGGGCCTTCAAAATCCTTGAAAAAGTCTTTGAATTTGAGAAAAACTAAGCAATACCTTCATAGTTGTAGAAAAATGGCAAGCGACCTTGAAGGTACTTGATTCTGAAGATAAATGTTTTTGTGCAAAAATGTTATCCATAGTAATTGTCGAACAGATTGAATACATTTTTCAGTTTGGCATGCAAAAACTGTTGCGCCCTCTTAAATTTGGGAATTTTCTTGCTTGCGTGAATCCCTGTGTACCACCACTCAAACGTAATTTAATTTATCCTGGGTGATTAACCCCAGGCTTTTCAGGATGGTTTTACTAAATAAGCCATGTGGAGCCCTTGAGACTTGGGAAATCGAGCTTGGAAAGTCATTGAGAAGCCCTTGAGTTTGATACTGGAGAAGGTGTGGGAACCTCTGTCAGATTTGCATGGGTCTGCTGTATGACTTAGGGAAACAGTCCAGCCAAGTTTTAGGAATATATATATATATATTTCTCCAGGCCGCACACACACACACACACACACACACAAACACTCACACACATATATATATATATATGGTGACCCAATGACCTTGCTCCTTGGAGTAAAGTACGAAGAAAGATGAAATTCTGATTGATTAACCTGTCTTAATGGAAGACATGAGTTTTGCTGATGTGCTTGTTTATAATTGAAGTTATCCAGCACGCTAGTTAGTTACTGTGCCCTGTCAAACATGGAGGGAGACGTTGGACCATTGCCCAGTCCCAACCTGGGAATGCCCAGATCATGTCTGCGCAGAGCGGACATGCCCATTAGTGAGTAATTGAGCCAGTCAGTCATCGTATTATAACTGACATAAACATATTGAGTGATCTGTAATGGTTATATCAGGCTAGCGTAACTCTGTAGGTGCCATGACGGTTTTTGTATTTCCTGCTAAAAACCAAGCCTACTTTAAAAGACTCCAGTGGAGTGATGGAATCATGACAAATAAATAAATAACTGAGTTCATAATAATTCATACATTTTTAATTTGTGCATTAAAACAGAGTAACTGAAAGCAATGTTTATGTCGCATCATAACTGAAAGCAATGTTTATGTCGCATCAAAGAGGGTGAGGACTTTTACGACAGCCTCTGCAGAATTTTTCTCTCTGACTACATTCCTGCTAACTGTGCTCAATATAAAATAACAATAAAAAAAAGAACACGTTTCATGCATTTGTTTTTCTGCAGTTTGCAGCCCTAGTTAAGTGCGGTGTTTCTGAATCCTGATCCAGTAAAGCTGCAACAGGCATTTTATCAGACGCCTCTTGAAGAGGACCCAGGCTCGCGGGCACCCCGTGGCCCTCGAGGGGTTAATTTATACAGGGGCAGTGTGGGACTCTTTGGCTTGTTTGTTTGTTTGCAATACTCTGGTTGCCCTCCTTTCATTAAAACTTCCTCAAAGGCCCTCTTTGTGCAAGCCTGTTCAGTTGGGGCTCGGCCATTATTCCTTTTGATGTGGGAGACGCATTCAGATATGAAGAAGGCATTTTAACTAGGCCCAGGACACTGGCAGGCTCCACATGGACCGCAGTTGCTCCATCGTGGGCCAGCGTGGTGGACGCTGGGCTTTGATAGAAGCGTAAAACATGATTTTTTTCTATTTTTTTTTGTATGGTGGCCTGAGTCATCAAGAGACCCCCGTTGCCAAGCGGCTAAAACGTGTTGATTTATTGGAGCGGTTCTGAATAGATCTCCATTGTCTGCATTATTCAGGATGCCAGGTAAAAAATATGAAAGTTTAATGAACCGTCAACAAGTGGATAGCATATGGCCAGGCGAGTGGTGTCAACGCTAAATGTCTGTCGCTGGCAGCCGGCCAGGAAACGTGGGAGAACGTCAGGTCGAATTCAGGTGCTTCTGGAAGTTTGACAGTCGCTTTACACGCGGGCGCAGAGCCGGCCAAGGCTGGCGTGTACATGTAAATGCCATCGGGCAGCAGGACCACGCAACATCGTTTGATGTTGCTTGAGACTCGGCTGCGGGATCTGTGTGAGTTTGTGCAGGAGAACTGGGACGAGCTTGGTGCACCCCTGAATATGTGCGCTAACCCTGGGACGAGCTTGGCCTACCCCTGAATATGTGCGCTAACCCTGGGATGAGCTTGGCCTACCCCTGAATATGTGCGCTAACCCTGGGACGAGCTTAGCCTACCCCTGAATATGTGCGCTAACCCTGGGACGAGCTTGGCCTACCCCTGAATATGTGCACTAACCCTGGGATGAGCTTGGCCTACCCCTGAATATGTGCGCTAACCCTGGGACGAGCTTGGCCTACCCCTGAATATGTGCGCTAACCCTGGGATGAGCTTGGCCTACCCCTGAATATGTGCACAACCCTGGGACGAGCTTGGCCTGCCCCTGAATATGTGCGCTAACCCTGGGATGAGCTTGGCCTACCCCTGAATATGTGCGCTAACCCACGAGACCTGGATCTGCTTCAGCTCTCACCACCGCAACGCTGCAGCATGCTTTTCTAAAACAAACATCAAACTCTATCAACAAAAGACATGGAAGGTTTGGAAAATAATATTTAATGATACAGATGGTAGTGTTACTCTTAGGGTTAAAATGCTTCTGACAAATCGTTATCAAAGATGTATTTGTGGGGGTGCATTGGGGAATTTTAAGACCCCAATAACACTTAGACAGTGTGGGGTGGGAGGGGTTTTAAGTGGGTTGCCAGATCATGTATTTAAAGAAAAATAAATAAATATTTTCTATCTGACAGCCAATCGATTTAAGTTAAATGCTTTGGGCTATATTCAGCCAAATCAATCACCCTGCCTCTTTCATGGCGTATACAGTTCAGTCCAACAGACTTAGAGGCATACTGGTATGTTATTCTACTGTATTTTAAAATGAAACGAATGTATTCCAAAGGATATATTTGCTCATCTCCAGGAAGATACAACATTGTCAAAGAAAATGATGCTGAAGTTTATTTCCACTGAAATGGCTGCACATGCCTCATTTACCATATCATTTCATATGTGGAAAAACTGTGTTGCTGGTGCAAAAAAATGAAGAGAGAATGTGATCGGTTTAGGCAAGTCACTGAAACTGCATGTGCAAAAATGCTAACGTGCTAGAGACTTTGGTGAATCTGGCCCTCAGTGTGTTTAACTGAATCTACCCTGTGCCTGAGACATGCACAGTACTCACTGCAAGGTGAATGCAAAAAAAACAAAATAATACATTTGTAATAAGATGATAAAAATTTGAATTTGAACATAACACAGGGGCGGGGCACATATAGAGCATGTGTTCTCTCATTAACTGGGTCATGGACTGCTCCAGCCAATCAGAGGAGAGAGAGCAGCTGAAAGGACGATGTGTGCTGCCCCGTGTCCTTAAGCGCTCACAGGGCAGCAGAGTGGACTTTAGCGATAGCCTCTTGGGCGCTGCCATTTAGCCCCTTCTGTATGAATATTTACGAGGCCCGTGGGCTAAGCGACTAACGGCCAGTCCGTGTGACACACGCGCGCTCCGACATGTCAAACCGCGACACGGCAAAAGAAAGGGAGGTGTTTGGTGTCATGTCTCATTCAGTTTGATTTTTCAATTCAGCTGTCGAAGGAACACCCCAAGCCTCGTAATCTCAAAGGAGAAGGGAAAGAAATTCAGAAAATATGGCGCAGAGCAGTGTGACCATTTCCTTATCGTTATCAGATTATTGTTTTTATAAACTTATGCTGATTTTTTTATTGTTTGGATTTTGATGTAATTGAACTACAGTTCCAGTATTTAGTGTGGATTGTTTATACTGGCGTGCGTCGCAGAAAAAGGCACAACATGTAATTATAAAGCTCCCGTTGAAGTTATTTATAGCTCATGCTATATTATTATTTTCTACATGTTTGCCATAATTATTGTGACATGTTTTATCTTCATGTCAAAAATCGTATCTTTAGTTTGGGTATTTATGAACATGCGTATCCATCTGCATATAAACAAGACGGTTGGCGGCAGTAGTTAGGTGAGTTAATGTTGAGATGACTGACCTCACTTACTGACCATGAGCGCTTGTGAAGAAAACTTCATTTGGCGTTAAAGTTTGAGGTCGCAGTTGATTGAGTCCGTGCCCATAGTAACATTAGAAGGTCTTTCATTGCCACTTGATTGATTTGAACTTCTGGGTTTAAATTCCATTGTTTATTTAAACCAAGCACTTCACAGAGCTTTTCAATGGCCTCGTATTCTTTTCAGAATGGGGTTGTTCGAACACTGGAGACATGGTCATGCTTTTTCTCTGTGAAATCGTTAAAAGGCTTAATTTACATCGTTGGCACATGAATTCCAGGACTCCACTGTACACATAAATATGAAATTTTACATACGCAGCATTGGAAAATGAGTTTTGGGAGTGTAGATGGAATGAGCCGTGTAGTGTATGCTATGCTGGCCTGTGCAGCAGCACCGTAGAGTGATCTGCACGCATTTTACGAGCTGTTTTCTGAAACCTTTCCTTGGGTGTATGTAGTGTTGGGTTCCCGCCCACCACGACCAGCGAAGGGATGCTCAAGCATCGGCATTATGTGATTGATTGATGTTTATTTCCCAGCGTTTATTCTCTTCTTGCATTGCAGTACCTTTGGGTGTGATGGAGAATTTCCCAGCAGTAAAGGAATAATATTGCGGCTCATATTCTGTGATTTGTTGATTTCTTTCAGACACAAATACATATCAGGCATTACATATGTGAGACTTTCATGCATTTTAAACTGCATCTATTTCTGTGAAGTCATATCTGGTATACGAGGCCATAGCTTCTATATTAATGTAGTCTTTATTTAATGAGTGAAGTTGTGTTCAACCCTGATTTGTCTAATTTCTTTTGTAGTTGTTAAAGTTTCTGTGCTGACTTTACAGCTGAGCAAACTCAGAATAACCTATATCCATGTTAACTTATCACTGCAGAAGAGCAAAGCTGTCTTGTGCTTTTACAGTCTAACAGATTCTTTTGTGGTTTATTTTTTTTTTCTGTGTGTGTGAAGAATATTTCTTGAGTCTTTCAAAAAATAATGAGCTTAAAATTGCATTAAACGTGTTGGAGTTTTTAGTGAAGAAAGAGGTCATTAGCAGTGTGAATAAAAACTACGCTTTAAAAGCACCCTGGAGAGATCAGGGGGAAGAAGAGTCCGCCGTCGCTAAAACAATCACATTTCTAATCTTACAAGGTCGCCTTTCATTTCCCTTTGTCCATTCATAGACCCGCATGCAAATGCAGGTTTGGGTGGAAAGAGGAACGCAACATGTGTGGTCTTTGGAGGCCTGCTGTTCCTTTTGGTTTTTTTTGGCCTGTCTGCCAGTGACACAACTTACACTTTCTTTCCAGTTTCAACCCAAAACAAAAAAAAACTCCCAATGGAATTAAAGAGGTTGCAAGACATAGGTCATAGGTTATCGGTGTCAAAAACTTTTAAGGGTGAGTAAAAAGAAATTGCTCCGATGTGTTTTGTGCAGTCTGAGTAACAGTTCCAATTAGAATCACCCAAATTGCTGCGGCCTTTTCCCTTTTCTTTGTGCGTATGTGCCTGCAGCTGCTGTTTACACCCCCTTCTGTCAGCGCTGCTGCGTTTTTAACGAGCACGAGCACCGCTGTCAGGGAAAACTAGCGTATCAATTTAACAGGCAAAGTTGTTGAGCAGAAGTTAGGCCTTAAATACGAGTGCCGTGTCAAGCGCTTTCACAACATTTCATGGCAGCGCCAGTTTCCTTTTATTGAGTCGGTTACAAAGAAATGCTCCGGCGTGATAATTGTTTTTCATGCTTTTCACTTGTCATAATGTCCCGCTAGCATCCTGCTTGCATTCATTAGTGTAATCCTAGAATTACTCTGCTAACCTGATCTTCCCGTTTCAGGTGTTTGTTTGCATAATCCTTTTCCGTCATAAACAGCCCAGTTTTCACTAGTCAAGGGCACCGGTTCACTGAGACACTGTGCTTCACAAAGCAAAATCAGTTCTATAAACGATACCAGCTTCAAAGAAGTTTATTTTCACACTTGCTCACTGAAAGGTGTGTTGCACGTTTGCTTAGCTGTGATTGACTGCTACAAAAATACATAAAAATTGAGAGATGAAGATATGGCTGAAACAAGTTTATTTTTTTTACCCTTAAAGTATGTGCTTATCACAGTGTTGCAACAAGCACAAGTGAAAATGAATACTGCAGTAAACACCATGTAACTGCTGTAGGCTTGTGTAAATGCTGTGCTACGGTGGACTTATGTACTTACACAAAACTTCAAGGTAAACCGTTAGAAAAGGGAAGTGCAACAGGATAGCCTCAAAGGATATGTACATTTCTCATGGGAAATAATAATCAAAAATGGTTTAAGGGGGAATGGTTTAAATATGAAGCCAATTTTTAAAAAAAGCTAAGTTAAAGAAATGGCTCCGAAGATACTGAAGACGGAGGCACTGCGGCAGAACACTGTAATCTCATAAACCTTTGCTCTCGCTGCGTTATAAATGTTTTTAAAATGGCCGCATTCCACGGGCGCGACTGGGTCTTTGGGACGTTCCCTATCACTGTTTCACTTAGTTTTTCTGCAGTGGCTTCTGATTCTTCTCCTTTAAACCATTAAAGCACACTTTCATGGACCTGCAGAATCAGCAGCCAGTCTGTTCAGAGTTTACCGTCTGGACCTTAACCCTCGTAAACCCTAGAGGAAGGGTGGGGGAAATCAATATGGTTGGGTATCACAATATTACTTTTCACAATATATTGTGATACTTTATGTTGTTGTCAGATTTTCATTGTGTTTTTGTGAATCTGTTGAACGTTGAAAATTTTAATTTCCCCACAGTTTCAAAAATAATGTCCATGCAAATTCAGTTCACATTTTTTAAAAATGGATTTTAACATAATTTTTTTAAACATAATTTTTGCTTTAGTAGATGAATGATTTTGCTAAGTTTCATTCTTATTGTAATAGCTAAGCCAAGGGTGGGCAACCCTGGTCCTTGAGTGCCAGAACCGTTTTGGGATTTCATTCTGCCCGAGTTCTCGAGTACAGTTTGAGTAATAAAGAAGTGCCTAATCCTGAATGGTGAAGCTCCTCTTCCAGCTCCAGCACATGGTCAACTGCAGTCATTAAAGCCTGATAATTAACTCTGTCTGTTAATTAACCCCTGTCTGATTATACTGTCAGGGGTTTGGCTGGAGTGAAAACCAGAAATGTCTCTGGCACTCAAGGACCAGGGTTGCCCACCCTTGAGCTAAGCTCAAATAAGAATGAAACACTTTTTTAACATGGTATGCAAAAGCAATATCTTATGATGTCAAATATGGACAATATTCGAGAATAAGAGAATCACAATACTGTTGTATCATGATAATATCATATTGTGATAATCATTGGCAATTTTCTTCCAGACCTAAAGTTTTTCCAGTGTTAATCTGTTTATTGTTTTTTCAGATATTTGTAGTTGTGAATGGAAACACTGGGCAGCGCTGTACTAAAGAAAGGCACGTAAGTTCAACTGCTTTGGTTCATTCACAAGTGGGGAGGCAAGCTTTGTGTGGTGCTCTGGGCAAACTTAGATCATAAATAATGCAATAATGACATATAAGAGCCAAAATCTCCCCTGTCTCTGTTCTCAGCTAAAGATTTCTTATAATTAGTTTTGCTCTGTTTTCCAGGATGCCACAAGTATTGATACTGCAGAGTGTTATCTTTAATGAGACAATAAAAATCTCACCATCGGGAGGGCCGAGAGACCCAATTTATACCAATTGTATTTGCATTAAGTGTAAAAAGACAACAGTGTACAAATTGAAACGTCTCACGCATGTCAATATTCAAATCGATAGATTAAAAGGTCTTGTGCTTATTGTCGTCGCGTGCATCTGCGAGAATCAATGTGGCTTCTGTAAACCTACAGCAGCATATTCAGCAAAGAACGCTGATGCAGTCACTCTACTGTCTGTTATTTTAGTAGCAAAACAGAATGTAATTGAAGCTTATAACCATGTTTATAATGGTGTAATGTCTTCTTTATTACAGTCCTGAAGGGACAGGTTTATATTGCTATAAACTTTGTTAGTATGCAGTTGCTCACATATCAGGTATTGTATGGTTTTTATTTAGTTTGGATAATACCATAAACCTGACAAATGCAGACTTTCATTGAAGCAACTAATTATATGCAATACAGAAGCAGCACAACATAAAATATCAATGCAGTGGAGAGAAAGGTACTCTATCAATATGAGTCTCTGAGCTAAATAAATAATTACCACACGAATGGTGAGCCATGAGATAGTTA
Source organism: Albula glossodonta (assembly GCA_019788955.1). Taxonomy (NCBI): domain Eukaryota; kingdom Metazoa; phylum Chordata; class Actinopteri; order Albuliformes; family Albulidae; genus Albula; species Albula glossodonta. Next base: position 139,263 of record JAFBMS010000155.1, read on the forward strand.
ACTCTTTTGTATTCTGAAATTTTGGTGATGAATACCCACATATTCTGATAAATACGATCTATTTCATAATCTGAAATATGTCTACATATGTATCTTATCATTTCTGGCCTGGGGCATTTAATTTTTGGTAATAAGAAAACAAAAAACAGTAAAACATGGGACTCATAAATTATGATTATCATTTGTAAGTTGTCTAGACAACGAATAAATAGAAACCACCTCGAAATTGTGTTGGGCAAATGTGCGGTTATTTTGAACGTGCTGATAAAGCGCAGAAAGCACGGGCTTCTCGGAGCGCTGTTTTGCTGTGGATCATTATTCAGATCCCAGTAGAGTGTTTTTCCTCTGATTTAATAACACAGGGATGCGAACTGCTGCTTGGCGCTCCACTGAATGACAAAATGAGATTGTTTGAGTGGGTAAAAGATGGCAGGACATTGCAGTGAATGCAACCATTTCCCCCTCTGATACAGCGAGCTCGCTCGGGTTTATCCTACACCATCTCCAGCATGACACATTTGACCTTCCATCCTACCAAGGTTAACCTGTAGAAAAACCACACTGGGGCTGTATTCATTCAAATGAACTGGTTTTCATAAAGGCATGTGCAATGTAATCAGAATAATGTCAATTTTATAAGGGCCTAATGTTTTTCTGTCTTAAAACGAAAGGACATGTTACAAAGGATGTTTTTTTGACTCCAATAAAATATAACGTTGGAAAAGAAGATGGTGTTGTAGTGTATGTTGTAACATAAAAGTCTGTTTTGATTGAATTGCGTATGCCAAAAAAAGAGGAGCCCTAAAAGCGTGTCTGTTTGAACCTAGCCCTGTATGTGATCTACAAATCAACGAACCTTGATTCGTTCAAGTGAAGCACGGTAGAAGCCGTCAGATCTTACCCGCTGAAAGACTTTGATTCCACAGGCGTTCCTTAAGGACAGGGGTTAATAGTTTCTAACGTGTAAATTTGTCTGGCTTCCTGGACATCCCCTTTGACCCCAAATCGTGACCAGTTTCATATGTTAATATCTCTGAAATATCATTTCAAATATCATTGTTTGTTCAACATCACACTCTTATTGTATCCTCAAGGTAAAGAGTTCCTGTAGCACATTCACTAAAGCTGGCCCACTGATTTAGAGTAGGGATGGAGAATAGAGCTGAAGTGTGAACTGACTTTGTGCCCCACACTTACCCTCCATCTCTCCACTGTTCAAATTGGCAGATTGTCGTATTTTAGGAGCATCTTTGAAGGGAAAACATGTTCATTGTAGCTGGAAGGTTAGCGATGTTCAGTGAATCTCCATTAATGTACCGTTGCCATGCCTGCATTCAGAAGGAAACACACAAGTTTAAGTGCAAGTCAGATCTTGAGAGCAAACGATCGGGTCCAGGTCTGGGTCACTTTCTTACATGCTGCCAGTTGCCATGGCGAACAAAAGCTGCTCCTTGCGATTTGATTGGCTTTAACATGCGCCTGAATGTGTGAGCTGAGGTTTAAGGGCAGAGCGGGCAGTTTTTAAATGGGAGTCCATGTCCTTGCTGAATGTGAGTGTTCCCCGTGCTCTTTATCGCTGTCCCCTCAGACGGGGCAAGCCCATTTAACTGCACCTGTCTCTGTGGTAGTTCCAGCGATCATTAAGAGCCTGCTCTCTTTAAACTGGCCTCAAAAGGGAGGACGTGAGTTCGCCATTGCTATGCAGTACAGGGTGTCCTTTCGAGTTATATTTGAGAAAAAAAATTTAAATGTGAAAGGTTTTTTCCATGTGTGGTGGAGTTTCTGGCAGCTTTCCTCTGCATCACTGTTGTTTTAAGAAGATTCAGTCTTTAAGATGGCATCCAAATGATTGCTCTCTTCAGCTTATTTTTGCGTCATTCCTCGAGGCGCGTCGATGAATCTGTGTTTTTACTACACCTTCAACGCCCCGCATAACACAACCCAGTTTTCCAGCATACACAAACTATAGCAGATGGGTGTGGTGAATACCAATGCTGTAGTCACATTGTTGCGCGAGTCTTGTTTTATCTCTCCTAAACCACACCGTTCCTGCAGCAGTGCATTGTGGGTCCAGAATATAGCTTCATGCCTCAGGAAGCTGTGGTAAGATATGCTAAGATATTAATTCATTTAGTGTTTCAACAAGATTGATAGATTCAATATTAAATCACAATGTATATGGAATAAATGGAATAAAGAATGAATGAAAACAGTCTCACTGTCTTTGGGTTGACAGGATTGGTTAAGTGGCAGTTGGAAGACTCTGAATGACCTCTGGACAGGGTGATGTCAGGGCTGTGGAGGCATTGTCGAGTCTGTTCTCTCTTTCGCCTGGAGTGGGCAAAGAAAATGGAAAAAAAAAAAACACAACAACAACATAGACGCATGACTAGGCACCAAGTGTGAAAGCCAGAGAAATAACAAACCTCTCTGCCGCTGAGTGCCTCCAGATCACACAGCAAAAGAAAGCCCAAGGTGTTTGTGTAGAAATCGCTCCTTTGGGACCTGCTTAAAAAATTCATGCCGACAGAGAAGCCTGGGATAGGTCTCCAAAGGCGAGAGTGGGGTAGCTTTAGCCACTGCTTCCATTGGAGCAGGAGAACACCCCCCCCAAACACACACACATACACACACACACACACTCAGTGTACATGTGTGGTTTTTCTCTGAAATATTCAGAGTCCGAAGCCATTTGTTGCAGTTACCGTGACAGAGTAGGCAAACCTGGGTCAAGTGCTAACCTCTCAGTGCTCAGACATATTAATGGGGGTGGCACGCTTCAGCAAATAAATACAGAAAAAAATTGTTTAATGGGATCTTAGACCCTGTTAAGGGTTCTCCAGGTGCAAAGAACGATTTCCATTTAACAGTCTAAAAATTACTTTTTAAAGTGTCAATGCCATAACAAATGAAAGGCTCTTGCATCATACATTTTTAATCTGGACCCAAATGGGTCAGTGATGGAGGTTAAGCGCTCACATCGTGGGGAATGTTGAATGTGAACCGTTTTACTGCCGCTAATGGAGCCACCATTAACGCTCTCAAACAGAATCGTTTTCACTGAGCAAAACCGGCCATTCAAAGGAGTGATTTCAGCTGGTATATGGGACTGCTAATTCTTCATGTGACAAGCGGTTTCAGCTCTGCATTGTGAATACAATTACAGTAGGTACCATGAACCCTTTAAGGTGTAAAATCTAACACGTATGTGTAGCGTTAGGCCCAAGAGGGCTGTTCGGCCCTTCCGCCTAGCGGTTTGCCCATTCGTTTTCCACTTAGGCGAAGGTTACTTCAGGTCGTTCACAGAAATTAAGGGGAAAATTGTTTTGTAAATAATTTAAAAGGGAAACATTCATTAGTCAATGTTAAGGACAGACTAGAGGGAAGGAGTGTGGAGGAGCACTTAGTGTTTTCAAGCTTAATGTGAGGAGTGATGTATCGGGTAAACTATAAGCTATATATGTGTGTGTGTGAGTGTGAGTGTGAGTGTGAGTGTGAGTGTGAGTGTGAGTGTGTGTGTGTGTGTGTGTGTGTGTGTGTGTGTGTGTGTGTGTGAGTGTGAGTGTGAGTGTGAGTGTGAGTGTGTGTGTGTGTGTGTGTGTGTGTGTGTGTATGTATAGGCTGTTGTTTATGTTATATTGCAATATAATTTTTTTTAAGGTTTCCTGTTTTTATTATACTTTCTTGGAGTCAATCAAAATTTGACATACTAATAAATGCAAGATTAATTTTTGAAAATTAATGTAACCTTGGTGATAGCTGAACTTTCCTGACTGTTTTTGTGAGGACAGGTAAACTCGCACGCATAGCTAACCTGTGACAATCTCACCTGTGCCTGCGCTGCCATGCAGCTTACCTGGTGTGGCAGTCACTGTTAAAATACGTGCTGTTCCTATATGATAAGGCAACGGTGCCTCGACATCGCAAGATCTGATCTGACACTACTGTTCTGCTGGTGTTGTTGAACATGGTCTTGGGACAGTTGATTCCCCTTGCAGGCACTACGTATTTATGCTGTTCACGGCTGCATTCTTCTCAAAAATAGCACCCTGAAAGTAAATGCTTTGTGCATCTGCTAATGCAATCACACTGGAGGAACTGCACAATGGAAGTGTGAAGACCGATTTTTTTTTTTTAAATGGACGGGTTACATTATGAAAAGCTTGGCCCAGTTGTTCACTGACTCATTTTACCTGGGAAACACATTTCTTTACCAGGGGCAATGAAAACAGCACATGCTGCATGTGTACTAAAATCTAACTGCAGTGAGGGAAAAAAATGCTCTTTCCTCTGAATATGAATCTCAGAGCTTTATTTAATAATAATAAAAAAAATCATGTAAAAAGTCTCATGTAAAACCATAAAACGGTCTAGTTATTTGCTGCAGCGTGGTTTGATTTAGCGTTTTAATGGCTTTCGGCCCTAATAATGGAGAAGCGTGTCTCTGGGTATAATCACCCTTAGCTTTAGCTGTCTTGGCCTCTCACTGCATTTCTGGGTAAAGTCCATTCCTCTCCATGCCCAAAGTAGTTTTAAATCCACAGCCGTTACTTCCAGTGGCTTGGGACAAACTGTCCCCTGTCTGTTTGTTCCTGTTAAGTGAGGATGAGCACATTAGCATGGGGGGGAGGGGGGTGGGAAAGCAGTGGGTTGTATGAAATATTAAGAATAATAAAAATCTTTAAATGCTTGGCCAGATATGGTCTGTGAGCTTGTGGTCATGTTGGGCTGTCAGTTGATTTTTCATCTCAAGCACGAGATGTAGCCTGATGTTAGCATTTTAGTATCCGTAACGTCAGCTGTGTGACGTCAACTACATTACGTCAGCTGGGTGACGTTCTCTGTGTAACGTCAGCTGGGTGACGTTCTCTGTGTAATGTCAGCTGCGTAATGTTGTATCTACATTATATTGTTGCCTATTTTGAGACTCATATACACACTCACTCACACACACACACACGCTCACTCATATACTCACTCACTCACTCACTCACGCAGACAGGCATGCACGCACACACACACGCTCACTCATATACACACACACACACACAGTCTCTCACTTTATGTTATATATGTTGTCTCTCTCTATCTCTCCACTATCTCCTTCTTTCTGTCTGTGTCTCTCTCCATCTCTCTGATAAACACAAACACACTCAGTCACTCACGGCCCATTGAAGAGCCAAGAGAAAGTCACCATCTCACTTGTTCTGCAGCATTTTCTGAAGGCATTTGTTTTATGTAGAAGCACAATGTTAAAGATGTCTGCCTCACTAGGTTTTTGGAACAATGGGAAGGTATATCTACTCTGACAGAGAGGGGGAACAAGGCCAGCACTGTGAGTCTATGAGCCGTTTTGCTTTGGAGTATTGAAAGCGCTGTCAGAAATAATTCCACAGAAACCAGTGAACTATGCAAAAGAAGCAGAGTTCAAATAACTGTTCTCCTTTGTGTGCGTCTGTGTGTGTGTGTGTGTGGTGATATAGTTTTTCGGTTTTGTGTTTGTTGCACAGTTGTATATGTGTTTATGTGTGTTTGTGTATGCTCGTTTGGCTGTGTGGGTGAGTGTGTGTGGCGATGTAGTTTTTAGGTTTTGTGCTTGTTGCACGGTCGTATATGTGTTTATGCATGTTTGTGTATGCTTGTTTGGCTGTGTGTGTGTGTGTGTGTGCTCATGCGTTGCATGATTTTTTTGTAAAATATTGTCAGTGTACTTTGCAAATCCCTGACATGAAGAAGAAGCTGTGTTTGAAAACAACTTTCTAACACCACATGGGCTGAGGTCTTGGAGCGAGCTTTCCGGCTCTTTCTGTAGGCAGATTGCACAGAGTGTGCAGCCAACGGGCATGAATATGTAAGTGGATTCTATCGGTGGAATTTCCCACCCCCTTGAGTATTTGTCTTACATTCTGAATTCTGTGGTTTTTCTGTTTTTTTTTTTTTAACTCCCCCTGTTGAAATCGATCACCTCTTGAATTTGACATGGGAAAGGGGCTGTCACTTTGAATCTGCGTCTGCGCGGGAAAGGGCCGTATTCCAGGCCAGATCTGATGCAGGGGGGACTCCCTGCGCGAGGCTCTCACCTCCACACTCTCGCTTTCGATTCAGCGCCTCCATAACTCTGTCAACTTGACAGTCCACAGCTTGTAACAGAAGCCAAAATTATGTTGGAATGTGTGGCGTGACAACTTTCAGATAGGTGACAGAACGATTGTTTCAAATAACTTTTACAACTTTTTGAACTGTCATATTTCCCAGATTGTTTTCTCTCTTTCTCCCAACCCAACAAATTAGTTTATTCACCAGCACCACCACCGTTCATTAGGACTGGGGGTGGAGAGCCATATTTACCCGACTTTGTAACTATGACTCTGTTACCCGACTCTATAACTATGACACTGTTACCTGATTCTGTAACTATGACTCTGTTACTTGACTCCGTAACTATGACACTGTTACCTGACTCCGCAACTATGACACTGTTACCTGACTCCGCAACTATGACACTGTTACCTGATTCTGTAACTATGACACTGTTACCTGATTCTGTAACTATGACTCTGTTACTTGACTCCGTAACTATGACACTGTTACCTGACTCCGCAACTATGACACTGTTACCTGATTCTGTAACTATGACTCTGTTACCCGACTCCGTAACTATGACTCTGTTACCCGACTCCGTAACTATGACACCGTTACCTGACTCCGTTACTATGACTCTGTTACCCGACTCCGTAACTATGACTCTGTTACCTGACTTTGAGTCATGACAACTATCTCACTGCTTTCCACACTGTAGTTCACTGAGTTGACTGATCATTACACCGGTATGTCATGCTTATGACTTTGTTATGTCAGGCTAATGACAGTGTTATGTCATGCTTATAGCAGTGTTATTTACACATAAGCCACAATGCCTGCTGGGTGGCAGCAGGTTCAGAGAGGTGTATTTATGTCAGCCGCGTGGGGATTTGTAGAGGCCTTGCTGTGAAGGTAAACACTCATTCAATTTACTGCAGGTCTGCACAGCTCTGTAACCTTTTCACAGGCATTGGGAAGGGTCAAAGAACAAACCGTCTCACCAACTTAATTATCTTGTGCAAACATTAGTCTTTAAAAGGACTGGCTCAAATAACCGGAATATCAAGTATTTTTTCCCTATCCAGCACTCAGAGAAAGAAGTGTGCTTAAATTGCCCTGGTGCCGAGATACAGGCTGAGACTCTCAGCTTTCATGCTTTTCAATAGCCAAGAACCAACACGCCAATCAATAAGGTCATAAACAGGTGCTGAATATTGAAAAACTCTCCATTGTCTGCCTCAAATCTTCCAATTAGCAGTCAGCAGATCTGTGCCAGCTATAGACCATAATATTTCACGTTTGCTGGAATCACAGAAACACTATCTCAATTCTTACCCCCTTTCCCCCACTTGCATCAGTGCAAGTGGGGGAATGATTCAGACAAATGATTCACAGTGCGTACAGTGAATCATTTGTCTGGATCCTCTGACTGTAATAAAGTTTGTTCAAAACAGCAGTTAACTACATACTGTCAGACATAGTGTATTGTAGCACTGAAACAGGTAATCATACTTTCCTGAAAAGCTGTCTTTTGTTGGTTCAGGTTTTTTTTTGTACTCATGATATGTGAAATGACACGCATAGACATAGGTGTGCACAGTGGTTTGAATAGAAGGCAGAGTGGTGAGAAATGCAGATGAAGTGAAGATTTAGGCTGAGCTGCTTCGGCAGACAGTGGGGTATGTTGCTGGTAAAACGAGGCTTCATGAAATCGTAAATGGGTGGAGTTACATGATTGTATCAGTGGCTGGCTGCTTTGGACCAATCAGCTGTGTTTTCCTGTGATTCACAAAACCTATTGTCTCAAACAAGCCAGTGATTGACAGCTTGCTGTGGGGCTGCCAGTGACGGAGGTTAATGGCGGCTCATTGGCTAATGATGTGTGCTTTGTGCATTTGTGCTGGTTAAGCACTTTCCCTACGGCTCGCTTTTACACAGCTTATTTTATCCTCCTCTCCCGAAAACGTAAGATTTAATTCCGGCTCAGTTTTGACCAAAGGTGGTAGACTGTAGATGCAGAGAGCCGCAGTGTCTGCTTGGTGATTGGTGTGTTTCTACATATGAGTGATTACTTTAAATTACTGGTTGACTAAACACTTTAATTGGCCACTGATTGAACGGAAACCACCAAAATCAGCAGATACTGCAGACCTCCATGACTTAAGTTTGATGTTCTTGGTTTAGACATGTGAAATGAAGACCGCAAGTAAAAACAGTGATTGTTGTTTTTGTGGGCTATGGCTTTGGGTACATTTTAACACACCAGGTGTTATTTGTGAGTGAAACCTTGTTTTCTTCATATCAACATCATTCAGATCACTGCCGTATATCTGAAATACTTTAACTCTTCATGTGCTGGTTAAAGTTCAGATACTGGCTTTCCAGTGTTGGGTTTGCCCTGTCCTGATTTATCTCATTCTCCTGAGAAGAGAGGCCATGGCACTCAGGTTTTTGTGAGGTGTAGAGCTCAGTTCTGATGAAAAGTGCAATGTGACTTCTCATTAAAAAAAGAAGAATGAGAATGTTACTAATTAAAGACTATTCAGTTTGCATCAGGACGACAGCTAGCAAATGAAATTACTGTTTCCATAACGACGCGTTAGGAGTCGGTTGAGCAGATCCGTCTCGTCTGTAGTCCGGGCTCTGGAGCTGACATGCTGAGTCCGGGAGGCTGCAGTGGCCGTAGGCAGACGCTCTCTGCCCCAGCATCTCGTACCGCACAACATTTATTTAAAAAAAAAAAAAAAAACACTCTAAAAGCGTCTCAGCGGCTGGTGATCCGCGGTCTTGAGTGCGTGATGTTTCCGCGAGGCAGTGAGGCGGAGTGCACTTTGCAGACATGGCTCAGGTGATTCATTACTGCGACACGGCCTTATCCCCTACACAGGTGTTCAGAGCCCCACCGTACTCCTTTACTCATCCTGACGTCCCTCAGCTGCGTACAGCATCATATATAAAACGGTGGTGGGCGGAAAATGGAGTTCCACCATGGTCCATTTCCCAGCAGCTGAATTACCTTTGGAGGGATGAGCATCTCTTCTGTAAAAGTCCGTTTTCAGGGTCATAACAGCCCAAGTCATGCACCCTCTTGAGCAGTTTTCCACATGCCGGGACACGTGATTTTGTTACTGATGCTGTTACAGAATATTACAGATGTGATGTGTTCTTTTGGTAAAGTAACTGACAAGTCAGGGCACGTTCCTTTGAACTGCTAAGTCAACCCTCTCCGATTCTGTTTTACGAGCATGTCGACATTTCAAGATCAGGAAATATGATTGGCCCGGAGAGGATCTTAGGTCTCAGTGAGGGGATTTCTTATCACAGCGTATGCCGGTCTCCCAAGAAACCAGGAGAGGTGAGCTGACTGCATGATCAGTCACCTTCATTGATCAATTAAGTGATGAGTAACAGTGAAGATGAGCATACCTTGTGCTCCTGCAGGCCTGGGGGCTCTGCTATGGCTTTCTGAGTAAGGGTGCCAGCTATATAGCCTCGTAAAGTCATTTTCATAAATGAACCAGCAGGACTCACTCCTGCCCTTTGCAGTGCTCCAAGGTCTACTGGTTCTAACCTTAAAATCGGCCCCAAGTTCTGACCAAAGAAACCAGGCAATAGAAGTTACCAGTGTTATCAACCACATTCATTATTCAAAAACTGTGATGCACAAAACAGAAGAGACCAGCAGAATTTATAAATATACATATTTTTTAATGTGTAATAGTCTGGCAATTTGATTTTTTTATTGACAAGGTTCTCCGCAGTTAGCCTGTATCAGAAAAGACCAGAGTTTTGTTTGGCTTCCTCTAAGCTCTACATCAGCGGTAATGCCTTCTGATCTCTGAGCCCCGACTTTGTCTGCCGCTGTAGGAGACTCGGTTCTGGTTTTTTGGGGGGATTGACTTTGCCTTAATGCACTGTGCGATTCGGCCGCGCTCTCACTTCCACTCCCTCTATTGGATGTGACAGAGCCTCCTTGGTCCAAATGATACACGTAATTTTTGCCTCCCTGCATTTTTTGCTGGTAATTGTGCATAATATGCTGTAATGACGGTAATTTCCTCCATCTGTCCACGGTGATCGCTGATAGGCCTGTGTTTATTTCAGTTTCTGTAATCACCAGACATCAATGGCAAACAATTCTGACATTCTGACATCTCCTGTGAAGGAGCTTCCTTAATTAATGGGATAAATATGTCCGTGTAAGACGGCGGTAAATAATGTTTTGTGCTGGCTTTTTTTGTGGATTTGGAGAGCTGTGGAAATGAAGGCGAGGTGGAGCGGAAGGAGCAGAGAGGATCGGCCACACTGCAGTTCACCGAGCTGGCTGAGGCTCGGCCACACTGCAGTTCACCGAGCTGGCTGAGGATCGGTCACACTGCAGTTCACCGAGCTGGCTGAGGCTCAGCCACACTGCAGTTCACCGAGCTGGCTGAGGCTCGGTCACACTGCAGTTCACCGAGCTGGCTGAGGCTCGGCCACACTGCAGTTCACCGAGCTGGCTGAGGATCGGTCACACTGCAGTTCACCGAGCTGGCTGAGGCTCGGCCACACTGCAGTTCACCGAGCTGGCTGAGGCTCGGTCACACTGCAGTTCACCGAGCTGGCTGAGGCTCGGCCACACTGCAGTTCACCGAGCTGGCTGAGGCTCGGCCACACTGCAGTTCACCGAGCTGGCTGAGGCTCGGCCACACTGCAGTTCACCGAGCTGGCTGAGGCTCGGCCACACTGCAGTTCACCGAGCTGGCTGAGGCTCGGTCACACTGCAGTTCACCGAGCTGGCTGAGGCTCGGTCACACTGCAGTTCACCGAGCTGGCTGAGGCTCGGTCACACTGTAGTTCACCGAGCTGGCTGAGGCTCGGCCACACTGCAGTTCACCGAGCTGGCTGAGGCTCGGTCACACTGCAGTTCACCGAGCTGACTGAGGCTCGGTCACACTGTAGTTCCAGCTTCTGTTTCTCTACTGCTTGTGGTTCTCCCTCCTCAGCCCAGAAATACCCCCAACTGCCCTCCCCCCCTCCACCAGAACAGGCTGTGAGTATCTGGAGCCCTCCCCAACCAGACATCAGTTCTTGGCTTTAATTCTTCTTTTCTCTTTTTATGTCAGTTTTCTGTAAATCCTTCGGGTTAAAATGTCTAAGGGCAAATATAGTTACTTAAACTCTAATGTAGCACGCAGCATACTTTTCTCTGTGCAAGTTGTATTTCATTGGGAAAAAGCATGCCCTTTCGAACGTGTTCTTTCAGTTTTTGAGCAGGAACTGAAACTGAAGTCCATTTTGATTGAATAGTGTGCGCCCTAAATGAGACTAAGTGCATTTGATTGAATTGAGCTCATTATCGTTATTAAGTAACCCTCCCTCCTCAGCCAAGCAGGCCCCCTCCCCTTCAGCGCTAATGCATGACAGGCAGAGGTTTTAGCCGTGAGTGACAGCTGCTGGTGGAGTGTGGCTGGGTTGGGCCGGGCCGGGCCGGGCCTTGATTGTGGCGCACCGGAGAAACCCCAGGGGGACCAGTGGGGTTAGCAGCCCAGCATGCGGCAGCATTAGCAGGGCACAGCGGAGCGACCGCCCCCCGCCATCTGGAACCACCTCAGCCCAAAGGCCCCAATCACCAATCACACTCGCCTCAATTAGAGCACTCCACTCCAGCCTTTTATTTTCTTTAGGCCTTTTTTTCTCTCCGCCAGTCTTATTTTTCACTCCTTTTCCCCAACCTAAGCAATGGAAAAAAAAGAAAAAGAAAGCATTTTTTTGCTTAAAAAAGACCTTGTTCATAATCCCCAGCCTGGCTGGTAGAACATGGTGGAACAATGAACAGAATGTGTTGCCGGAGGAGAGGTTTTTTTTTTTTTTTTTTTTGGATGGGGGTCTGGTTTTCTTTTTTTGGGTGTCTCTTACAGACGGCGAGTAACCCCATAGCCTTGATTCTGAGACCGCCTGAGTTTGGAAGAGCTCAATCAATAAACAAACAGCGGCTTTCAGCACGCCGCGTAAAAGGTTAAAAACAGGATGCTAATTCGGTTTGGCGCATACCTTTTGTTGCGTGACAAGCCTTGCTTACCAGGCCTATGGCTATGAGCCCGATGGTCGAGGAAATCTCATACCTGATAGGGCACCGTGTTTAAAAACCCTGGCGTATATAAACCGTGCCTGTAGCGTTGCGCATATAGCAGGACCCCTGTGAATCCTTCAGGCCCGTTGCTGTAATTATACGCCCCGAGTAGAAAGATGGTGGAACACTCGAAGTGCCGTGACTCTCGTTTAATTGGCGATTAATTGCTGTCGCAGCGACTCCGGCTCCAGAGGGACCGAGGATGGGCAGGGAAGATTGTGCTTATTTTTTTCGTCCTCTAAAAAAAAAAATAAAAAATGTAACCGTGTTGCGTACTGCGCCAAAGGCAAAGTAAGAGCTGATTAATTCACCGTTGAGCGGGAGGAATCTCCTTGAATCTCCTCTTCCAATCTCCCTTTGCTAACCCCTCTGCAGCGAAGCCGATCGCTACCCAGAAACCCCTCAAAGTCGGGATTCGCAGAGCCTAGCAGCCGGGCCCGGTGCCCTTAATCGAGTCTAATTAAATGAGTCTGAATGCAAATAAGCCCCTGCTGTCGCAGACCAGGCCTCTTGCTGGCTGGAATTAGTTTTGGGTGTTCCAACAGAACTGTGTTTCATCCACCGCTGCCTCCTTCCTCACTTTCAGAGGAGGTCATGAAATCCTACATCAGTGCCACGTTTTTATCGAAATGTTCCACAGGGAAACATGACTTTTAAATGAGGTATCCGTTATATTCCTGGTCTTTATCGAGAAACCAGTTCCTCCGAACTGTCTTCGGTGCCACAGTCACGTGTGGTATTGTTGATTGGCATTCTCTTTTGTCTGGAAGAGGTCTTCTTCAGTGAGAGCAAGTTATTGAATTAGATGTGATCCATTCATTGGCATTGTTAAAGATTTGGGAATTATGTTGATTAAAAGATAGCAGCAATGAAGCATACTGGCTTTGTAACTCGTTGGTTGCAGGTAAGACACTGACGTTATATCCTTGAGCATGGTACTTTATTTGAAATTGCTTCATTGAATATCCAGCTGTGTGTGGATGAGAGCATCTGATAAATGAGTAAAATGTAAATATAATGTGAAAGAGTGAATGGGTTGCAGGAACAGGTGGGCTGTGGTCCCGTTTCCATTGGGTTGTTTGGTTTATATGTCCTCTTCTCTCAGTGTAATGATCTGCCCACTTTCAGACATTGCCTGTTGCCTTGAACCCCAAGCTTTGCTTTTGCACCAGACAGGATATTTTTCACCAAGTTAATGACTGAGGGCTAGCCATTGCTCCTTGGTTCAGCGAGGGCAGGGAGGGAGGCCTGCAAAAGCACTTTAGACCAGGGGCTTATCTGAACCCTCCTTGGTGCTGATCGGGCTGGGTTAATGGACTGTCCAGACCGCTTTGTGCCGTTCTGCGTTTCTGTCATTGAAACCGGGCCGAATGGAAGCTACAAAAGGCCAATATGGGGGTGCGGGTTGGTTCTTTTTAGGCGCCCCGACTACCACTGACATGCCACTGTCGGGTCGGCTTTTAATCTCCACGGAAACGGGCTTCTGGAAAAAATTGCAACCAGCTGTGGACGTCTCTCTCTCTCTCTCTCTCTCTTTCCCTCTCTACAGCGACAGAGAGGAGAAAATACACACACACTTGGTTTCATTTAAGCAGCCCCCATGTCTTTTACTTTCATTCCTCTGGAATGATACCACTCATCTGGGCCCAAGTGATTTTTCCACTGGAGGCTATGGGAAATATATGAGATCAACACGGGGGCCCCACGGAACAAAAACAGACAGCATTGTGGTACAGTCAGCTTGATACATATTGAGATAGACATTGAAGCCGACGTCAATCATTCTCCTGCTCCAGAAATAGAACTGAATCCTGGTGCCCATTTGTCGGTTTGACTTTCCTTTTGTCATATGAAGCACAGAGCATTTGGCATTCGCTCAACATTACGAAGAGGGGAAAAAAAAAAAAAAAAACCTTTATTATTATTCACGAAAGCCTTGGCGGTCACAAGATCAATTGCTTCACCAAATGAGGGCGGTGTGATGCTAACGTGCTAAGATCAAACAGAACACATCTCCGCCGGACGTTGTCATTAGCCCGTGAGGAAGGGGGGGCCAAAGCTGGAGGACTGAGCTGTAAATTGAAGCTCATGGAGAGCGAGTCTCCTCTTCCATTTGGTTAATAGTTCCATTAGGCACTAAGCAGCGGGCAGGGGGGAGGGTGGGGTGGGGGGGGGGTCATCCTCGAAAGTGTTAATTCTGGGTAATTTATTAGCGGCGGATGAGGGGGGAGCGGCAGGGGCAGGGACGGTTGCCGTGGGGCCCCTTTCCGGCATTAGCGTTACCAGGCAAGTCTTGGCATCGCCACAGGACGCACCATGAACGTGCAACGCCTGCAGAAAGCAGCACTGCTTGGCGCGAGAGACCTGCTCCTGCGTGGGGACAGGCGTACATTCAGTCATTTTCATTTTGAAAACGGCGTCACACAACCATCTCCATTTTGAAAATTGGTATTCCGGTGAGAGCATTTTGGCTGCAAAAATCGGTTTTATGACTTAATTGTATAAAATGATTTTTCCTCATATATGCTGTGACGTTCGCTCTCACATATTACAGATGCAGTGTAGTTTCCTGTTTGTGAAGTTAACAGAAGCAGGTAGACCTGTGAACACTAAAGACCCCAGTGTCTGCTCAGTGAGCGAGTGAAAGAGCGATTCCTTGGAGTGAAACTGGATAGTAAGTGGGGCTGGAACGGGCCTTTAGCCAGCATTATCTTGGTGAAGGCATGTGTTGTAAGTGGAGGTGGTGTTCAGGCTTAAGCAGCACTGCGAGTGAGAGTGTGTCAGGCAGACAGGTAGTGATTCTTAAAAACCGCCCTGTCAGAACCTGACCAACGCCTTATCTGTAAGTTACAGTAAGTGCTGTTCTCAGACGGCAAAGCGGGAGCGTCTGGAGATCTGTGCTGATATAACAGCATGGAGTCTGAGCCTACAGCACCGCATGCATGAGACACGAGGCCAGCGATGAAGAACCAGCCTTCAGCTCTCACGTGTGTCACTCAAAATCATCACGCGCTTCTCAAACGACGCCGTGTTCCACCAACAAATAATGTCAGCACATCACTCAAAACCTGGGACATTCGGAATGCTTAAACTCTGCAGGTGTTAGAATTTATGAAACCCTTAGATCCGTACAGACCCCTATCAAAGTCATGGCGCAAATATGCACTGAAATCCACTGTTGTAATACGGGTTTTAAAAATAAGCAATGATGTAAGAAAAAAACTATAAATAAATCAATAAAGAAAACAGTGCATGAAGCCCTGGCAGTGTGGCGTTAGATCAGCAGGGTTGGGAGGCTCAGATATAGCAGGCACACCTGTCGGGGTGGAGGGGGTAATCGGATTGGGCGCCGTGTTATGGGCTCTCTGCGGCTCTCACATAGGGGTTTATTTATGGAGCGGCCTGCCTCCGTCCCGAGCCTCCCGCCTGATTAGATCGGCTCTGTGAGATGGCGGTCCGGGGGCCGCGGCGATCAATCCTGATGTAGTCAGGAAATTAGATTAATATATAAACGATGCAGTGTGCTAACCCGACAGCTGAGAGGACATCCCTTCTACTTCTCCTGTGGCCCTGCACTCCAAAGGATAGCAACCAGACCATTTCAAACCAAGAGAAAACACCCACGCCATTTCATGAGCTTTTCAGATCATTAAGCCCCTGCTGTTTTAAGTATGTCAAGTCCTGGAGGGCCACAGTGTCTGCAGGTTTAACTCCGGTCCTGGAGGGCCACAGTGTCTGCAGGTTTAAATCCAGTCCTGGAGGGCCGCAGTGTCTGCAGGTTTAACTCCAGTCCTGGAGGGCCACAGTGTCTGCAGGTTTAAATCCAGTCCTGGAGGGCCGCAGTGTCTGCAGGTTTAACTCCAGTCCTGAAGGGCCACAGTGTCTGCAGGTTTAACTCCAGTCCTGGAGGGCCGCAGTGTGTGCAGGTTTAACTCCAGTCCTGGAGGGCCGCAGTGTCTGCAGGTTTAATTCCAGTCCTGGGGGGCTGCAGAGTGTGCAGGTTTAACTCCAGTCCTGGGGGGTTGCAGAGTGTGCAGGTTTAACTCCAGTCCTGGAGGGCCGCAGTATGTGCAGGTTTAACTCCAGTCCTGGGGGGCTGCAGAGTGTGCAGGTTTAACTCCAGTCCTGGAGGGCCGCAGTGTGTGCAGGTTTAACTCCAGTCCTGGGGGTCTGCAGAGTGTGGGTGGGGTGTGGGTGTGGGTGGAGGTCTGGGGGGGCAGTAATAATCTAATGGCCAGGCCGAGATCGAGCCGTCGATGGTTTCCTCTGCTGTTTTAGCCAATAACGAGTTTAGGATAGATTGATTACTCAATGCGTCCGGCAGCCGAAACAAGCATCCACATTACTCAATTCATGTCTCTCTCACCCTTCCTGCTTTTCCTGTGGCCCGTCCCTTTAAATTTACCCTGTCATAATTCCATATGAGGAGTTAAAATGTCTTTATTAAAGGGATACTGCACCCAGAAAACAACCATCCAGTTCGTTTTTTTTGGTAAATGCTATGATTATTTAAGGTTCAGCAGGATGTGTGAGATCTCATTAAATATAATGGAAGTCTGTTGTGAATGATCCGCCACGGTTGAACTGCACTCTTAAATTACCTCTCAGTAACTGGAATTCGATTAGATAGGCCGTGTAATGCCTTTGGAAGATGTGCGTGTTTGAATCGATAGCTGTTTGCTTAAAGTAAAGGGTTGATGGTTGTGATGGTGAATTTTCACACAAAAACGGGCGGAGCAACAATTGGCTGTCAATCACTGAATTGCTTGAACAAATCAGAGGAACCAGCTCTTCATCAAAATAAAGTGATTGGTCCTTGAAAGTTACCAGCTGCATGTAGTAGCTTCAGCCTTTTCCTGTGTCTTTATAACACCCTATTACACCTGTAAAAACACTTAAAAACAACTGAGTAAAATAGGCACACAAAAATTTAAAAATCACACAAGCAGGCGTTTGTGACTCACCTTCCCCTCCTCTTGCTCAAGTGAAACGGCCACTCTTTTAGGCAGATTTCCAAACACCAGGTTTCAATCAACACTCATTGCCCCTGACCCTGGTTAATTGATGCCAATTATTGCAATTAGCAATGCTTCCTCCAGTTTGGGAGGGGCCACTCCTTCGCATCACCAGTCAGTAGTCATGTAATATTTACTGCACAGATCGGAAACTACTTGATTGTTTAAAGTTGACTTTTTTGTAGCTCAGGAGCAAATGAAGAGCTGTCCCTCTAGTCCGTTGTATTTTTTAATAAAAAAAAATAAAAGATTTTTAAATTTTATGAGGTCTTATAACCGATAGAGCATTCACGTGTCATTTCTCCCATGCAGAGAGGACAGTGGATGGGTCGCAGCGAGGAGAGGTGGATTCTGGGTAAAAAAAAAAAAAAACAAAGGTTGGGAGGCGCACAGTGCAGTCCTGAGGAATCCTGGGAAGATGGAGTGACATGGATTGTAAGCCAATCGCTGTTTGCAGCCTCGTTGTCCGCTTCTGCTGCGTTTGCTTCTTTCCGCTGATGGAGTCGTCCGGCTGGCGGACTGATGGCCCACTGAAAGCTCCTATGGCCGCTTTAATGTCTCTGTCGATACGGCTGAACAAACACAATCTGGAACGGCGGGGCCGATCTTTATGGCCGAGAGCAGGCGTTTTATATGGCCTGCAAATTGGTGCAGGTGGCTCTGGTTTTTTACTTTGTGTTATTGGTGTCAAGCTGAGACTTGAGTCAAGTTTGGGATTAATATTTCTGCTAAGAAATGTTGTCATTGAAAACAACATTTAATGATTTAGCACAGAATGTATTAGCTGTCAATAATTCTTACATATTACATGATGTTTACTACAAGTAAAAAAAAATTTTAGCGTCTAAAAATAGGATGTGCACAACTGTGATGTAGTTTCACACTGCAAACCACGCTATGACCATGTTAAAACTTCATTAGTATCAGAACACCAAAACAGCTATTAAAAATGGTTGTTGAGCCAAGCTTATGTGATGATTTGGTGGATTGTTTTTGACGAGCCAGTCTACGGCATCGTCAGCTCCCTCCTTCCGTTCCTGTTGGGTTTACTCAGTACCCAGCTGAGGCCAGGGGCCAAATTTAGCCCCTGGAGGAAAGTACAGCGCTGCTCTGCCAGTAATGAGAAGCAGAGGGGTGTAGGGGTTGCAGGTTTGATTCCCAGGTGAGGCTCTCCCGTAAGCAAAGCACTTAACCTGAACCACTTCAGTAAATAACTGGCTGTATAGATCAGGTTTTCCCAAACTTTTCAACCCACGAACCCCAAAATAACGATGCCAGAGACTCGCGACCCCCACATATCCCCAGAGGTGGTTGAAACATACAAACGTTTGCACACACACGCACTAATAGGCCTCTTCATACAGGGCACAGCGCTTTGATAACACAAATAGCCTAACAACCATAAATGCATTCTTTTTTATAGTAATAATGTACTGTTAAACATACCGAATGAGATGGGTGGGCACTATGCATCAATCGTATTTTTGATTCAGGAAATCATCCCTCGACCCCCCCACCCGTGTCTTGCGACCCCCCCAGGGGGTCCCGACCCCCACTTTGGACCCCTGGTGTAGGCGGTTTGTGCGTCAGAAGAAGTAGGACGCTCTGGATAAGAGCGTCGGCTGATTTACCGAAATGGAAACATGAACAGAACCTGGGGTGTCAGTTTGTGGTTGTGGGATGGTGGAGAAGGGCTGTTTGATTCATGCTCACATCCTGAAGACTTGTTTCATGCTGTGATATCATTATTTTCATTTTAACGCTTTAAGTCAGGGTAGTGAGGAAAATATGCTATATTTAAAAAATAAATAAATTTGAATTACTATGAGATAAGATGCGCTTTATTGATCCCCATGGGGAAAATGTAGTTGATGGCAGCAGCAGAAGAAATATAAAATATAAACAATATATAAAAATAAAATTTAAACAGTATAAACATATACACAAACAGCAAAAAGAAAAAAAAATATATACAGAATTGTATAAAAAGTGCAGATAAGAAATTGATGTAAGTGAAGAAAGTGACAGTGCATGGTAGTATTGGTGATTTGTCCAGTGTGTGCCATTCGCGTGAGTGTTCTGGGAATTGAGTATGAGTGTATTGGGTAGCTATTGGGTGGAATTTCAGGTTGATCGGACCCTTCACCATCACCATGCAATATTGTTAAGTTCTGTGACTGCTGTTTGGTATAGCTGAATATTGCAATATTGACACACCTATTGTGACATTTATCAATGTCAGGATTGTAAAACTGTCATGATACGCCTCTATGTCATGACGGACAGTCGTGCTCGTGGTCCTGAGGGTGTGGCCTCCCCCTTGCTGAGCTGTGCTTCATAGGAGCTTGTCACATGTTGCCCTGAAGACTACAGACTCCCCATGTGGCGGAAGTCTAATTAATTTCCCAATATCCTCGGCTCCACCCGAGTCCCCCAGCCACTGCGCCTCTGCACCCCTGCAAAGCCTGTTCCTCTCTGGGGGGCTGTGGGGTTGTTGGCGGCGGGGGGGGGACGAGTTTGGTACAGCATCCAGAATCAAAGTAAAAGGGTCACGGGCTCAGACCAAAGTACCCCCCCTCCCCCCCATGCTGAGCGGAAACCAGAGAGAATGAGAAAGAGAATCTCCCCTTTCATCTTGCAGGGAAGGCCTCGTCTCCATCAGGAGTACATGCTAGGGACTGCATGCCACATTGTTTTAGGGTCACTTTAAATTATGGCTAATTGCTAATCCGCTTCATGATTCATGTTGCCGCGTTATGATTTTTTTTTTTTTTTCGTTCAGCAGAGCCTCATTAGTGTGATTTTTTTTTTCCCCTCTCTCTCTCTCCCTCTCTCGCCTCGTGGGTTTTTTTTTGGGGAGTTTGTAGCCTCTCCTCTCTTCTCAGGATCGGTGAGGGAGGAAGTCATCAGGGCGTCATTGATACTGAGCATGATCAAGGTATTGAGTGAATCAGGGCCTCCTTTCAGAGCCTGTGAATGGGCGCCCTAATAATGAATAGGTGCAATTATTCCCTCTGCAGCTTTCCTCCTCCACAACATTCTCAAAAAAGAAAAAAAAGTTTGGTTTGAGGGCCCAAACACTGAATATATGCACATGATTTTTATGACATAGCCTGTATGAGTTCTTCTTATTGAGCCTGATGTGCTCTGTGAATGGGGAGGGTTTGACTCAGATCTCTTAGCTGTGTCTTAAGTGCAGTGGGGATGGGATTAGCATCACCAGAGGATGTCAGTAATGTAATCATTACCAGAGCACACCCCTGATTTCTGCAGAAGATGAGCACTGGATGGCTGTATACCGCGGTCCTCTGTGACTGGCTGTTTACCGCGGTCCTCTGTGACTGGCTGTACACCGCGGTCCTCTGTGACTGGCTGTATACCACGGTACTCTGTGACTGGCTGTATACCGCGGTCCTCTGTGACTGGCTGTATACCGCGGTCCTCTGTGACTGGCTGTATACCATGGTCCTCTGTGACTGGCTGTACACCACGGTCCTCTGTGACTGGCTGTACATCACGGTCCTCTGTGA
>JAFBMS010000155.1:165000-172500 GCA_019788955.1 Albula glossodonta
TGCCAGGTTTATACCTTTCTGCTGTAAGCCTGGTGAAAGCCGTGCAGTTCAGAGTGATTGTGCCAGGTTTATACCTCTCTGCTGTAAGCCTGGTGAAAGCAGTGCAGTTCAGAGTGATAGTGCCAGGTTTATACCTCTCTGCTGTAAGCCTGGTGAAAGCAGTGCAGTTCAGAGCGATAGTGCCAGGTTTATACCTCTCTGCTATAAGCCTGGTGAAAGCAGTGCAGTTCAGAGCGATAGTGCCAGGTTTATACCTCTCTGCTATAAGGAAGAGTGCTCTCTCAAGATCTTACCATGTGGTTTCCAAGAAGAGAAAGGGAGAGAAGAGGGGATAGAGAAAGCAAGAGATCGACCCCTCCCCTCTCTGCCTGCACTCTGTCACACTCCGCTCCAGCCATGGGCCCACGCAGGAAGGCCTGCGTATCACTTCTTTCCCAGCTGAGCTGTAAATAAATAAGCAGCCTTTTATTTCTCCTCTCATCATTTTTTTTTCTCTCTCTGCCCTCTCTCTCCATCATCCCATCCCGAGCGAGGTGAAGAATTAGCTCGACCCGTTCAAGGTCAGAAGTGGACAGCAGAGTGTCACGGAGGAGTGTGAGAGAGCACGCCGTTATTTACGGGGCGGGTCCGGCCACACGCCCCCCCATTCTTTCTGGGTGGCAGCCTTTCCCTTGAAGCTTTCACAGTGATTCGTGGGTTTTTTGGGTGTGGGGAGGGCGGGGTGGCTGCAGGATCACCGTGGCGATCATGGGCTCCTGTTGTTTGTTTTAGAGAGTAGCTGTCAAACTTCCCCGAATCTGAACTTCAAACTACAAAAAAGCCCTTCAGGACCGGAATTAAAGCTGCAGACACTGCCCCCTACAGGACTGGAGTTAAACCTGCTGACACTGCGGCCCTCCAGGACTGGAGTTAAACCTGCAGACATTGTGGCCCTCCAGGACTGGAGTTAAACCTGCAGACAGTGGGGGATAGGGGAATGGAAACTGAGAGCATCATTTTTGATTGCCTCATTGGATGCTGTCACAGTGCATGCTGGTAGTTGTAGTTAAATTTTAGCTTGAATGGTACTGGCACTCACCTAGTAAGGAGTCTCTTTATTTCTGTGATACTTATTGAGAATGTGCATACTCAATGGGAGGAGGGGAAAAATAGAAAATAATCTCAAAACGCAAAACTTACAAAAAGCCAAGAAAGAAACAGGAGTAACTCATACGCTGAAAGACCTGATTTGACTTTCAAATGAGGCCAGATGATTCCAAGGTACATACATAATTGTCAACTTAATTTGTTTATGTATGCATCTCGACACAAGGACACAAGCGAAGCATGGAAACTGGATGCGTTCCCAGTTTTTTTTTCTCTCTTTCTCTTTCTTCGATGTTGCGATGTGAGAAGCCGTACAGAAAATGCACAGAAGTTTTCATATCCTCTGTTGGAGTAGCGTGATCAGTTTCTCGAGGAGGACGTCGAGAGGTCTTTCATTACTGCTGCCTCTGCCGTGTGGAGATGCTTAATTGCTTTTTCTGAAGTTTCAAAGTTCCAGAAAGAATGGATTTTTTTTTCACAGTGATGCTTGACATTCAGACCTTTTTGTTACTGTTAGTAACAAACCCTCACTCAGCCAAACACCATTCCAAATGAAAAGCGGGTATTGGCTTCATTTATTTCCTACAGTGCTACAGAGTGGCTTGGTAGTGTCTCATCGACCTGATGGTTGGTTGTAACCAAGGAGACTAAAGGCTCACGTTTACCATCAAATCATTGGCTCAGAGATCTCGTGGCCATCCAATCAAATTATGTTGATAGATTCTGAGCTTGGCTGTTTGTAACCAGGTAGCAGGTTTGATTCTGTATTGTCATCGTTGCCTTCTTTTATATTAATTGACCAACTGCTTTTATAAAAAAATATATGAATGGATAGTTTATAAAAACAGAAGCTCCATAAATTGAAATTGACAAGATCATCTAGTGGAATGAATGAGGTGGAAAGGGAAAGGATAGAGGAAATGAAGGAGGAAAAATGAATTTTAAAACTGTATGTGACATGGTTACTATGCCATATGGTGGTTTATTTATTTCTTGGAAGATGGAGAAAGTGTTTGGGGTAAGCCTCTTACTGCAGCATTTATTATATTTATTTTCATTTGATTTGATTTGGCGAAAGGACAGACCTTCTGATGGAGCTGACCTCTGAGGTTAAGCTCATTGAGCCCAAAATGCGATTGGTCGACATGCCAATTTTCACCGGTTGTTTTTATGCTTAATCCGTCAAGCTTGTTTGTATGTCTGTCTTTCCTTTTCTTTGTGTTTTTTTTCATGCATTTGATTTCATATTATAACATGGACAGACTTGGTTCTAATCTGCCTTAATGGAGGTAGTGCCACAGCTGAAAGACATGGCGGCCTGGACCGAATCGTCAGTGTGATTTTCTTTTACTCGGTTAAGGTCTGCTTACGTCTACTGCCTCTTTTACATTTGCATGGCTTATGTGAGAGCTTATTTTACAGATGTACCACAAGATGTTCCTCTCAGCTAACACACACACACACATAATCACACACACACTCATATATACAAACTCACACACACACAGACACACACACACACACACACATAATCACACACACACTCATATACACAAACTCACACACACACACACACTCACACACACAATCACACACACAATAACACACGCACACACACACACAAAGTGTTTTTCAGGCTACAGGGCACTGGCAGTGGATGAAAGCACTGGAAAGATGTGGTACAAATTAGCGATTATGTAAGCTGGTAGTAAGAGTGAAAGTGGCTGAATGCGTGTGCTAGCAGTGTGAGGGCAGGCGTACCTCCATCACTGAAGCAAACTGCAGGGCGTGTGTGCATGGGGGATTCCTCCCCATTTCGACCGTGGGTCAGGAGGGAACTCAGCTCAGAAATCCGTCACACCTGGGGGGAGTTCTGACTGTTTTGAGGACAGGCTCTGGTGGGGGCGTTTATTCATGTAGGCTGAAGTTGACCTGAGCTGTTTGAGGACATGGGAAAAAAATGTGCCTACTTTATGCTCCTTTTTGACCTGCTTAGCAGAAGAGGCAGAGAATCGGAATGCAGGAGAGTCTGTTGGTTCAGTGATGTAGCAGACTCATACACGCACATACGTGCAATTCGTGGGCAAAACTGCCATAGGCGGTGGGCAGTTTTCATTGTTACACAGAAATGTAGAGAAATAAATAAACTTAACCTTGCTCATTGACTGATTAATGGTCAGAAACAGAAAGACATGGGTAATATAAGTGCACTATTTTGAGAGGGGTTTGATCAGGATAATGTATGCTGATGGTTGGCACACCGCCATACCTCGGCGCAGTCTGTCAAAGGTCTGAATATGGTAAAATTGTTTGTGACAGGCAATGGACCGCACTACTTTTGTCTCTGCCATATATAAACACGGCCATTAAAGGAAACGCTACTCCAGTTGTGTTTTTCATGTATCTGAAATTCCTGTGAGTGCAGGCCCGAAGAGAGGACAGCACCAGTCATAGCATCTGTAGGTGTGCTGACTGAGAATGTTTTCTGGGACCTGCACAGAGAACATAAGTACTCCCAGCAGCCGCCCAATAGCGGGGCAGCATCATTGGCAAATAACGAGGTAGGAGAAACAGAGTTGCCCCCCCCACCTTCCCCCATGCCCACCCCCTGAGTCAGGCGTATTTATGTGCGCGGGGGTTGAATAGCAACACAAACCGCTAATTATTTGATGAATGGAAACACAGGCGATTAGCATGTATATGGCATCTTTGAAGCTCCGCTGGCTGTCTTAGATTCTCTGCTTTTATTTCATTTTATTATTTATCTTTTTAAACAAACCCACCCTCACCGAGGACAATTACCACTACAAACAGGTTGGGCCCCTCTCATGGGCATCCTTCAGACCCGCTCTGCACCCCCCCCCCTATTTTTTTGTTTCTCTAAAATAGAATTGATATGTGCTGGTTTGCCTGGAACTGCCCCTCAGTGATTCTGTTCGTATGGACGGGGCACCTACATCAATTTCTGTTTCCGTTTTATAAGTGATTCTTCGAGTAAAATCAGGAAGTTCAGCTGGAGAGGGCCTAACATACATAAATTTCGGTTCATTTTTATCGTACTTTTATCGTACGCGTAAGTGCATGGCACTTGTGTGAAAATGGTGTGGTGCAATGATATTGATCCAAAATTTTCATGTCTGTGAAAATATGACTGTTTTGGCTGTAAAAGTGCATTTTCTGACTTTTCCTTATTTCCTCTAAAAATTTCCCTCATGACACACAGAATGGTATGTCGCCACCCTATTCTTCTCTTCTGGAAGAAATTTGCTTGGAATGGGGCTTTAACTTAACTTGAGTCATTTTTGTCTTACATTTCAAACTACACATTGCAGCCTCTTGTGTTCATAGAAGACAAAACATAGGAAGTCACCAGAATACAGTTTGAAATAAAGACCAGGTTACCACACAAAGATGAGATAATCTAAGAGGTAGTAATTAGAAGCGATTGAAGCAGAACACTCCCATGTTTGAATATAGGCTCAGGAAAGTGAAAATACCTTTCATTCAGTGAAAGCAAAAGCTTACAGGGCTGTTTTGTTTCAGATGGAGGTCAGGCGCTGGAGAGATAGATGAACCAGCATGTGTCTGACTGCATCGGTTGCTCATTATTCAGTGTAAGCTTTCATTTTCAAAAAGGTGAGATTGCCAGGAACGATTTAACTGAAATCGAAAATTCAGAAAAGCTCCACAGAAAGCTCTTTTAAAAAATACAAAGCATGAATTGATTTGCAGGTAAATTTACCTGTCTCATTGCGCTCTGTGGGGCTAGCGGCGGACACCGCATTCTGCCCGGCACTCTTTTCTCTGAAGAGTACGGAGCTGAAGCGTTCGGAAACCGGTCGTGAAGACGTTCATCATCCCGCTGCATTGATTTCCCAAACACTGCAGAGTTTTCCTCTCTCATCCTCTGTCAGGCCTATCAGAATATGGGCTAGGGAGGGCATGACCCGCCCTCCGCCTGTCTCTCCACCCTTCAATTTCACTCTTTTATTCAATTATCCTCTGGTTGAGCTGGCTGGGGAGAATGACGGGGGTGGGGGGGGCGGGGGGGGCACATAGACGTGCCCTCCGTCTCCACTATTCTGAGAGAGAGAACGCAAAAAGAATTCTCCAGAGAGAAATCAAACGCCTGTGCAATGAGCCAAGTCAGACAATTGCAGCGCGTACACTCTCCTGTTTTTGGGACTATTAACATATTAGAAAACTAAAACCCATTATGAATAGTAACAATAAAATCTGTTTACATTAATGTCACAGTTACATGTTTTGCTTTTTTGTTTTTGGTGTCACGTTTGTTGAGTAGCGTGTTCCTCAACAAACACTAATTATTTTGTGCCTTTACAATTATTCACATTCATCTATGCTCTACTGACCCACTCGATTCTCTTGTATGCATGTTGTATCAGACCTAATTTATCCTTGTATGTGTAATGTGTAATTCGAGGCTTCAGGGTTTTTCTCCGCCTTGGCTAGGGATACAGAAGAGTGCCGCCAGCCTGCTAATACTTGTGCCGTGGTTGCCAGGTTTGCTGGATGAATTTCTGGCACGCTGGTTTAGTACAGCACGGTCTCTCCATCAGGATCATGACTGATCACATGGCGGGCTTTAATTTATGTGTGTGACGTATGGCAGGTAATTTGGTCACGCCCCATTACCTTAATCTGGGCAGCAAGTTTCCTTCCCTCAGTCCTAAAGTGATTTAGCAGCTGTGCTTAACGTCAGGATCTGTCTCTGTATAAGACCCAGGAGAGATACCCAGATCAATATCAGCAGAAGCTATGTTTTCAGGGGAAAGAAATAAAATTAATTACAGCGTAAGGTTTGCGGCACAGGTGCAAACTTTTGCAGACAAAAGCAGTGACCCTACCCCTCTAATAATAAAAATAATAACGATAATAATAATAATTTGAAAGGAGCGCCTGAATGTAACAGCTGCGTTTGAGGTCGGGCGATTCGCTCTGAGATTATTATTGTAATATTTTATTATTTGTGTGTGGTATGCGTCAGGGTTTTCTTTCGTTTTTTTTTTTTTTTTTACTGCTGGGCTGAAAGGCACATCGGTAGTTCCCATGGCCTCGAGGGCGGGGATCTGGCTGTACTGGCCAATTAGAAAGCCAGAGGGGATATGCAGAGGAGAAGTGGCCGTTTGGACCAGAACGTACTCTTTTGAAACAAAAACCATTTAAACTTCTGAGGGACGTCTCCACCCCCAGCCCAATGAAATCAGCATACGTTGGAGAGTCTTCGGTTAAAAAGGTGGGGCATTAGTAACCTGGAAACTAGACTCGAACTGCACCGACGAAGAACTCTGAAGTGCATTTTGCATTCAAAGGAGAAAAGATGTTTTTGTCTGTAGCCTTTCTTTCAGGGAGGGGTTACAAGCCATTAATCACTGACGTCTTTTTAGTTGTCAGTCCCAACAAAAGATGACCCCCCTCTGCACCCAATGGCTGACAAAAGCCCGCACTGTTCACTGAATCTATCTTGTTCCTATGTGGTCAGTCCAGAGCCGTCCTTGCGTTATAGTCCAGTCCTGCGTGAATTGATAACACAGAGTCCGATGGCATTAGCTGAGGAGTTAAGGGTGCTTAAAATCAAAAAGTCACCCACCTACAAGGTGGTTTTTATGACGTTTTCAGGTTTCAGGTCTTGTGCAGCATGAAGAACCAAGTTTAGAGCGTCTGCTGACACTTGCTTGGCTATAGTTTTCAACAATCAACATGTTGAACATTAATTTAATGTTCAACTCATAATTTTAAAGACTGATCCACTCAGCTGACTCTTAACCTGTTGTTATGGCAACAGTCACTTTAATTTTCATGCTTTGTTTTGATGTGGGTTTTGAAGTTCTTACTCATTATCATTAATGATTTTTTTTTTTTTTTTACTCCATTGTCATTTTGGTGTAAAGTGGGCTTTAGAATGCGATAGTCAGATATATAAGAGAGGAGACCCACAGTTCTGTCAGTCACACTGAGCTGTAGCTAGCAGAAACAGGATAAAGCCAGGATGGCATTATGTGGGACAAGCTCCTAAAATTGCACACAAAATTTGGCTTTATATCTGACCATTAGTTTAACTTCTGTTTTTTTTTTTATCTTCTGTCTCAACTACAGACCAGTTAAGAAAAAAAAATTGTTTTCAATTTTTGAGGCTCAACCAATGGTATCAAAAACGAAATCCCTGGTAATCCTTGCATTGGATTCTTGACTCCAATCTGTACAAGGGTGCGAGGGTGGGGTGGGGGGGGGGCATCATTAGACATTAGGGAGGGGGGCAGTGTCCCCCCGGCAGTGTCCCTTTATGCCACGCTCCCAGGCGTGGAAAGTGAAAGAAAGACACCATTGTAAAAAAAAAAAAAAAAAAAATAAAAAATAAAAAAGGCTTCTCCTTTGTCTCCTCGGGCTTTGCGC
>JAFBMS010000155.1:177500-180000 GCA_019788955.1 Albula glossodonta
AATGGCAGTGTCCCCTCCTGAGACCGGGGGCCCAGGTCCCTCTTCCAGACATATGTCCTACAGTGTACTCTGCTTGTTTGTTTGAGTGCATTGTTTTTATGGTACCTCCATTGTTATGTTATTGTGACCTCCTATTGTTTAATTTTATCTTTGAACTTACCCAGCTTTTATTAGCATTGTCCTTTGTGCTGTTGTGACGTAGCCCTGATAAAGGTGCAATGCTGATATTAATTGGCTCTTATGTCACATGGACCTTTATTTCCTTGTTTTATTGCTTCCTATTTCCTGCTCCTGTTGTTCTATGCGTGTTGGCAGTGCAGTGAGGTAAAATGCTCTGTCACTACTACAGCACTCCCTCAGACAGACAAATTCACAGCCCTGAGTGTGAACCTGTATTTTTTCCTGTTTTCCCAGAATTCCCAGGCCTGATTCAAGCCTTTCGCCAGCTGTTGATGTTGAAGCGAGAGAAGAGGCACCCATGGATGTAAAAGAACGCAAACCGTACCGCTCGCTGACGGCCAGGAGGGACGCCGAACGGCGCTACACCAGCTCGTCCGCGGACAGCGAGGACGGCCGGCCGCAGCCCAAGTCCTACAGCTCCAGCGAGACGCTAAAGGCCTTTGACCAGGACTCTCGGCAGGCCTACGGCGCCCGCGTGGCCGACCTGGTGCACCAGGAGGCTGACGAGTTCTGCAGGCAAGGTGGGGACAGCGCTCGAATATCTGTTTCCATCTTAACACACCTATGTTCACCCCTCTCAGTCACTGTGTCTTTTTAATCTTGAAAGGAAAATCTCCATGTATAGACAGCCTTATTTTTAATGAGCTAAAAATAATACATTTTACAGCAGCATCTCAAAGTGCTTTACAGATTTACAGATTATTAACAACAGCTAGAAAAAGTTGTTGTTGTGGATTTTAATTCTTTTTCTGTTTATCATATATAATATTTCTGCAACTAATAAAGAGAACTATTCTTGCCTTGTTTAGCAGAATTTGGAACTGACCTAAAAAATTTTCTGTCAGCATCTGTGCCTTTTGTATACTTTCCAGTTTCCTCATGTAACTATTTTGTAAAGTAATTCAAGACAGATTTATCTCCAGGTAGTGATAGCTTTTTCTCTGGGTGGTATGTATTTGACTCCAGGTAGTGTGGATTTTACGATGTAATGTGGATTTGAGTATGCAATGTGGATTAGACTCAGATGAAAGTGAATTTGACTCTGGGTAGTGTGCATTCGAATATCTAGTATGGGTTTGACTCTGGGTAGTGTGGATGTGTCTCTGGGTAGTGTAGATTTGAGTATGTAGTGTGGATTTGTCTCTGGGTAGTGTTGATTTGAGTATGTAGTGTAGATTTGACTCTGTGTAGTGTGGATTTGAGTATGTAGTGTGGATTTGTCTCTGGGTAGTGTGGATTTGTCTCTGGGTAGTGTGGATATGTCTCTGGGTAGTGTTGATTTGAGTATGTAGTGTGGATTTGAGTCTGGGTAGTGTGGATTTGAGTATGTAGTGTGAATTTCACTCTGTGTAGTGTGGATTTGAGTATGTAGTGTGGATTTGTCTCTGTGTAGTGTGGATTTGAGTATGTAGTGTGGATTTGACTCTGGGTAGTGTGAATTTGACTATATAGTGTGGATTGACTCTGGGTAGTGTGGATTTGTCTCTGTGTAGTGTGGATTTGAGTATGTAGTGTGGATTTGTCTCTCAGAGTGTGGATTTGAGTATGTAGTGTGGATTTGACTCTGGGTAGAGCTGGCTTTGTGACTCTTCAGAGATGCTCTTTAGCCTCGTGACTCTAGCTGCGGTAACAGACGAACCGCTTTGATGTGGCTAATCTGGCGCTTTCGGGGGGGGGGGGGGGGGGGGAGTGGCATGAAATGAAACGGGGCAGAGAGTAGCAAGGTCGAGCTGGGCGCAGATTAGCTTGGCCTTTAAAGGCTCCCATCATCAGCAGTGTTGCCTCCACTTTCAGCCATCCCTATTAGTTCACGGTTAGAGGTCACGTCACGTGGCAGGGGAGAGATGGGAAGCCTCCGAAACTCAAAGGCTATCTTTAAAAAAAAAAAAAAAAAAACATACAGCGAAGTCAGCACAAAACAGGTTAATGTGGGACATAACTGCCAATAAATAAACACTGAGGTAGCTCTGTTTCTGTGGCTGGCTGTGAGGAACATAGGAGTGTGTTGGTGCGTTTATGGGGTCCTGGTATCGACCGTCTCAGGTTGCCTTCTCTCCATTTCAAAGCTTTGCGCTATGCCAATCGATGCACCCCCTCCATGACATCTGCCCGATATGAATTCGGTCCCGGGGTTAATTAGGACGTCACATTTGATCGTGGGCGAAGCCCTACACGTTCCTGCTTCTCGGGGGGGCGGGGATGGTGGCGGAGGGTGGGCCGTGAACGGGGCGGGGGGGGGGGAGGAATTGGGCCTGGAAGCTGCCAATGTCGCCCTGCTGAGGATGACCGAAGCTTAACGAAGTGCGGCATGGCGCCAGCA
>JAFBMS010000155.1:185000-260000 GCA_019788955.1 Albula glossodonta
CTGAACAAAGCAAAATGATTTTCCCATCAGCCTGTGATTCGCTAATTCACACAGAAACAACATTGCTCTCACCGTCGATTGTATTTAATTGGCCGTAGCAAAAAGACATACATTTTGTATATTGTAATGTATTCATATATTATAATGCGTGGAAGGGAGCATAAAAGGCACACATGTGTAAGTTAATTATGAGGTGCTGGATTGTTCGCCCTGCTGGTGGTTCAGTCTCTTCAATCCAGCAGTTTTTTATGGATTCTTGCCATGGGCTGGCTTCCCTGCCTTGTGTGGTGTCTTTAACTGGAGGCGTAAAGTACACAAATAATGGGAAGTGACTCACATGTAGTTATTATGTTCCATGATTCGAATGCCATTGTCCATAACTCCATAAGTGGTTAGTAGCAGACTTCCTCTGTACTTGTGGTAAACAGAGTACAGTTGCGGAATTTCATTTTATTAGGTTTATTTATTTAACCTTTCTCTAACTAGGTTAGTCCCATTGAGATTAAAATCTCCTTTACAAGAGAGACCGGGCCGAGGAGGCCAGCGCACAGTTTTAGAGAAGACTACATAGAAACTCACAAAGAGAAGAAAGACAGAGACAAAGAGAACAAGTGTTAACAGATTTCCAATAGATTTTTAGAAGTTTCAGAACTTAATAGAGCCCATTTTGGGACGTCCCAAAAGTTTCAAGGTAACATTGTCTTGTAACCAATTGGGAAGTCTGCTGGAATCTTCCCCAGCATTCTCAGAGTGTTTCCTGTTAGCTGGGAATGCTGATTTGTAGGCTTTGGAGTGATGGACTACAGCAGCGTCAGTGGAAACGGGTATTTACCCAGGGGCACTCAGTTCCAGGTGCTGAGGGCTGTAGCGTCGGCAGCTGCTTGTCCAGCCAAACCCTTTTACACCTGATGACCTCCTTGGTGTGGAAGGTGAGCTGGTTAGTGAAGACAGGTGGTGCAGTTTATGGGTGGAGTGAATACCGGCGGCCCTCAGGGCCAGGAGGTTGTAACCCGTCCGTAGACTCTGTCACTGACTGTGAGAAAGGACCTGTCCTGTTTATTTTCTGGTTTTCAGACAGTCTGTTCTTTCTGCTTTGATTTGCCTGGGTGTTGTTTGCGCTCCTGTTGGGTGACACACAGTCAGGGGGCATGGGTCCCTGCCCCAGGCTTCCAGGATCCAAGCAGGGTGCTCACCGTGCTAATCAGTGCTACGGCTAATCAGCACTACGTGTAAACATGGCACTCGGTTCAAAAAATGAAATAGCGCTCGAATAAAATGTACTACAGGATTTAGAATAATACATTACGAGACTCTCCATCTTGCGATTTCAGATATTGCCATATTTTCTGTGGTATATTTTGTAGATTTGTTTAACCAGTGCAGAAGCATATAATATTTATGTTGTGGTCTGGGTTTATTATAGCATGAATTACACACTCTGGACACATGTATTAAATCACCAACATTTTGCATAATTTTAAAATTCTGCTTGGGTGAACTGGATAAAAATGAGAGGAAATGTAATGTTAAAAATGAGCTTGACCAGTTTGCTAGAAATTTGCAGCATTTTTCTTGCACCATGTTAGAACCGTGGTAGAGCATGTTTGGATTTGTGGTGTGAATACGTGTGAAGGAGGCAAAACCATGAGAGACTCGATTGTGAGAGCTGGCAGCCCAGAGTCTGTCCACCATTTCCTCAGGTATCCCAGCGTCCTCCTCTATGTTTTGGCCATTGTTCCCAACCCTCCCCACCCCCGTCTCAAGGGGGAGCCGTAGAGGAGCCTCGCACCTGGGGGTTCATTATGTGGGTCCCTCTCTGGGAATAGCAGGTGAAATTCTGCAGAGCTCATTATAACCAGGCATCTCTTTGACCTTGGCCAAGAGACCATGATATTGTCACTGGTCGAAAGGGCTGCAGAACTGACACGGATGTTTTTAAAAGCGCGTCTTGGTAACATCTTTGGACATTGGGTTCCGGCTCCTTTCACCACTGCTGGTTGCCCATCACATTCCTCTCCTGTGAGGAGCTGAGAGACAAATCTACCTTTACTCATAACTTTACCTGCAGATCAACCTTTACTCATAACTTTACCTGCATATCAACCTTTACTCACAACTTTACCTGCATATCAACCTTTACTCATAACTTTACCTGCATATCAACCTTTACTCATAACTTTACCTGCATATCAACCTTTACTCATAACTTTACCGGCATATCAACCTTTACTCATAACTTTACCTGCAGATCAACCTTTACTCATAACTTTACCTGCATATCAACCTTTACTCACAACTTTACCTGCATATCAACCTTTACTCATAACTTTACCTGCAGATCAACCTTTACTCATAACTTTACCTGCAGATCAACCTTTACTCACAACTTTACCTGCATATCAACCTTTACTCATAACTTTACCTGCAGATCAACCTTTACTCATAACTTTACCTGCATATCAACCTTTACTCATAACTTTACCTGCAGATCAACCTTTACTCATAACTTTACCTGCAGATCAACCTTTACTCATAACTTTACCTGCATATCAACCTTTACTCATAACTTTACCTGCAGATCAACCTTTACTCATAACTTTACCTGCAGATCAACCTTTACTCATAACTTTACCTGCATATCAACCTTTACTCATAACTTTACCTGCAGATCAACCTTTACTCACAACTTTACCTGCATATCAACCTTTACTCACAACTTTACCTGCATATCAACCTTTACTCATAACTTTACCTGCATATCAACCTTTACTCATAACTTTACCTGCAGATCAACCTTTACTCATAACTTTACCTGCATATCAACCTTTACTCATAACTTTACCTGCAGATCAACCTTTACTCATAGCTTTACCTGCAGATCAACCTTTACTCATAACTTTACCTGCATATCAACCTTTACTCATAACTTTACCTGCAGATCAACCTTTACTCATAACTTTACCTGCAGATCAACCTTTACTCATAACTTTACCTGCATATCAACCTTTACTCATAACTTTACCTGCATATCAACCTTTACTCATAACTTTACCTGCAGATCAACCTTTACTCATAACTTTACCTGCAGATCAACCTTTACTCATAACTTTACCTGAGTCTGTTAGCATCCAGCCAGGCAGGAAACGCTTGTACAGGAAGAGGTTTTAAAACGTGAGTCAGAAATATATTTTTTTCTGGAACCCCTGCCGACGCCCGTAGCTGTGGCGGCTGCATGCAGAATGTGTGGGAGTTTCTACAGAACTTGTGCTGCAAGGTTTCTGTGGAACCCAGATGAGCTCCTGAGAGCGGTTTGGAGGATTTGCTCATAATCGGACATCGTTATCCGTTGTTGATCTAATCAGGGTGCTGTGATGTGAGCCATGGCCTCTAATCCATCGTCTGAGACTCGCTCGAAAAATTCTTACATTACAGTACAGCCGCTGCCAGTAAACAGGAGGACTAGTCTGGGTAATTTTAGGAATCGGTGGACTTTTGTCTGCCTGTCTGTCTGTCTAGTGACCTGTGTCTCTCCCTATCTGTCAGTTCAATTCAGTTCAATTAAAATGCTTTATTGGCATGACATATATTCAAATACATACTGCCAAAGCGTACAATATAATAATTTTAATGCAATTGACAACAACATCAATAAAATGAATAATGAAATACAAGGTTAAATACATTGAAATTAATACAAGGTAACATAATAATAGTAACATCAATAGTGGAAATAGGAACTTTGACTATTTTGTAGAGATTAGGGGTTGCTGCTATAAAAATAGTTTGTCTCTTAATCTGTTTTCTTTTCTGTCTGTCAAAGCAGTGCCATAGAAAGAACATTCTCAAAAGAACATGCACAGGAAATCACAGCACGGAGGCATCATAATCCAGCCCTGGCAGGAGGCCGTATATGCTGATTTTTTTATTCATTTTAAGTGCCCTATTGACTGAAGAGCGTAGATTTTTACAGATGAAATATGATGCTCAAGTGGGGGACGTTGTGCCGTACCTGGGAGTAAAACCCTCAGTACTCCTCAGAGCTACACCAGCCCAAGCTCGTAGAGCAGAGGGTTTAGCTAGTCATGCAAGGCTCTCCGCAGTGCTACTCTTTTCAATGTTTTATTTATTCAGCCTTTATGTAACCAGGTTAATCTCACTGAGATACAAATCTGTTTTAGAAGAGAGATCTGGCTCAAGATTGAGGCTGGAAAAATCAGCTTGCCCTAAGGGAGTGTAAAAAGCAAAGCACACCATATATAGACAAACATAGGACACACACACACACACACACATCGTATATATACACACATGTTAAAACACGCAGTTATAAAGTAATGATCAGTAGATGAGCTCCACCAATCAACAATCAATCAGTGACCATATTGTGTATGTCAGTATTCAGTCACAGGGTCTTTGCTTTTGCAACTTTTTCAAGGCATTAGACTGATGACCGTTTTCAGTGTTGTCCTGTTTTTGTATTCTTCCTGAGCTTTTTACCTGTAGTTTACCGATGTAAAAATTGTGTGATTACTATTGTTTTAGTCATCCATTGGTTTACTTATCCTCGGGTGGTTTAACATGGTGCAGCCAATGTTTCCCCCTTGCGCAGAGCTATAATCACTAAGGCTGTGACAGTGTTTTGATGCTAAGGTGCTGGTTTTCCCAGGCAAAAACAGCCACCGCGCCACGCAGAGGGTTTTCCGGATGTCGGAATGAATCAGTGTGAATAATGGAGCATCCGCTCTCGTATCCCTGCGTACCTACGAAAATTCCCGAATCTGCAGTGAAAGTACCAGGGAAGCGAAGCGCTTTGGATTAAAGAACAGAGGAATCTGTCCTGTTTCCTGTCAGCTTTTATTCTTTAACATTGGGGTGGTGGCGGTGTGGGGAGGGGGGAGGGGGGTATTAGCACGTTGTCCTCAGCTGCCGTCAGAGCAGAGGAGTCTTCGCCAGCCTTTTCTTTCCGCCCCGTCGCAGTGAGGCGTCCGTGACCGTGTTTATGTAACCAATAACAGGGGTGTCTGCAGGGGGTCAGGCGTGCGCGGGGGAAGTGAGAGGGTGACAGATGAAAGGTGACAGAATGTGTGGTGCTGCTATCCACTGCTGCGTGAGAGAGGAAGCGAGTGAAGCTGTAAGAAGGTGAACGCTGTCAGATTCAAGTTTGAGACAGCTGTATGGCCCAAAGCTGTATGGGTAATGGGGGCATGTGAATCTGTTCACATGTGCGTCTGAGATGTAGGCATTTTGCAGACATGCTAATGAAGAGTGAGCTACTCAGCTTACATTTTTATGCTCCCTAACCATTATACTACACTGTAACCTCTGAGCTACAAGCCCAGCTCCCTAACCATTATACTACACTGTAACCTCTGAGCTACAAGCCCAGCTCCCTAACCATTACACTACACTGTAACCTGTGAGCTACAAGCCCAGCTCCCAAACCATTATACTACACTGTAACCTCTGAGCTACAAGCCCAGCTCCCTAACCATTACACTACACTGTAACCTCTGAGCTACAAGCCCAGCTCCCTAACCATTATACTACACTGTAACCTCTGAGCTACAAGCCCAGCTCCCTAACCATTATACTACACTGTAACCTCTGAGCTACAAGCCCAGCTCCCTAACCATTACACCACACTGTAACCTCTGAGCTACAAGCCCAGCTCCCTAACCATTACACTACACTGTAACCTCTGAGCTACAAGCCCAGCTCCCTAACCATTACACTACATTGTAACCTCTGAGCTACAAGCCCAGCTCCCTAACCATTATACTACACTGTAACCTCTGAGCTACAAGCCCAGCTCCCTAACCATTACACTACACTGTAACCTCTGAGCTACAAGCCCAGCTCCCTAACCATTACACTACACTGTAACCTCTGAGCTACAAGCCCAGCTCCCTAACCATTACACTACACTGTAACCTCTGAGCTACAAGCCCAGCTCCCTAACCATTACACTACACTGTAACCTCTGAGCTACAAGCCCAGCTCCCTAACCAGTATACTACACTGTAACCTCTGAGCTACAAGCCCAGCTCCCTAACCATTATACTACACTGTAACCTCTGAGCTACAAGCCCAGCTCCCTAACCATTATACTACACTGTAACCTCTGAGCTACAAGCCCAGCTCCCTAACCATTATACTACACTGTAACCTATGAGCTACAAGCCCAGCTCCCTAACCATTACACTACACTAACCTCTGAGCTACAAGCCCAGCTCCCTAACCATTATACTACACTGTAACCTCTGAGCTACAAGCCCAGCTCCCTAACCATTATACTACACTGTAACCTCTGAGCTACAAGCCCAGCTCCCTAACCATTACACTACACTGTAACCTCTGAGCTAAAAGCCCAGATCCCTAACCATTACACTGCACTGTAACCTCTGAGCTACAAGCCCAGCTCCCTAACCATTACACTACACTGTAACCTCTGAGTTACAAGCCCAGCTCCCTAACCATTACACTACACTGTAACCTCTGAGCTACAAGCCCAGCTCCCTAACCATTATACTATACTGTAACCTCTGAGCTACAAGCCCAGCTCCCTAACCATTATACTACACTGTAACCTCTGAGCTACAAGCCCAGCTCCCTAACCATTATACTACACTGTAACCTCTGAGCTACAAGCCCAGCACCCTAACCATTATACTACACTGTAATCTCTGAGCTACAAGCCCAGCTCCCTAATCATTATACTACACTGTAACCTCTGAGCTACAAGCCCAGCTCCCTAACCATTAACCTCTGAGCTACAAGCCCAGCTCCCTAACCATTACACTACACTGTAACCTCTGAGGTACAAGCCCAGCTCCTTAACCATTATACTACACTGTAAAGAACCAGGACATCACCAAAGAACCAGGGCTTCCCCTCATTTTTACACTGTGTGTGTATTCATTGTAATTATATGTTAAGCAGCTGTACTGTTTAACATATAATTACAATGAAATTTCTCTCTAGTTTTTATCATAGTAGTTTTTTATCTAGTTTTTATCACAGTAGTTCATTTATTGTTCACTAGGATGGAGGAAGCAAGGTCCTTAAAATTATCACAAAGCATTATTGGAAAGTATTGTACATTCAAGGACAACATATGTAAAAACAGCGAAAAAAATGGACTTATGTATGTTTTATATTTTGATATTAAACAAAGGATGCATTCATTTTTGTGAACATTATTACATGTGTATTTCATTGTAATTTAGCTTTTAATGATCCCTAGCTTACATTTTATATACAGTCCATTTATAACGCAGCAACTCAGGTTAAGTGCCTTTGTTCAAGGGGACAACTGTAGTACCTCACCCTGGAATCAAACCTGCAACCTCTGAGTTATGGACCCAATTCCCTATCCCACACTGCCGCCCTGTTCTTTGACTTTGAAAGTGCAGCACCCAATGATCAAGAGTTATTACATGCAGTTATATCACAAAACTAACTCTACCCCTGTGAGCCGCTCCTACCTTTAACAAACTAATTAAATTATTCAGGGTATTTTATTACAAGTCATATTGTTAATCAACCGGTCCAAAAAAATACCTCATTAAAATTCTATTTGAAGCATTTGTATTCACATGAGATACTTTCAGATGAGATACTAATAATAAATAATATGCTTAGCCAACATCAGGGCGCACTCGCTGCTCCAGTGCTTTATTGCTGTTTCTGTACCTTTGGATAATGGGGAAGGTTAAGTCTCAATAAGAGGGAAACTATTGCCTTACCTGTTATTCAAGAGGTGTGTGTCTGTGTGTGTGTGCGTGCCTGCATGCATTTGTGCGTGTGTGAATGCATGTGTGTGTGTTTTGGTGGGTGGGGGGAATGATCTTGTTTTCAGCCCCATGGTTTTTGGACCAAGCATGTTTATCTTACATCCTTGGGGTCCCCCACCTCCCTCCTCAGAGTCACACCTCCATTTTACGTACCCCTGCCCGGGCCTGACTGTCCAATCAGAGATGCAGTTTGATCAGATCCTGTTGCATTAACAATGTGTGTGTCCTCAGGTCCCTTCAGCACTGTAAGGGAGAAATAGGGGCTCCCAGAAAAAGCACAAAGAAGGGCAACTAAAGTAGTTCCTGGTATGAAACTTAAAGGGTTATAGGGAAAGACAGACTTAATAAAATATGCTAAAGATTTTTCAGTTATGGATTAATTCCATCTGTCTTTTTTGATGGCTTTGTTTTTGATAGCTGTTCCAAGCATTGAGTGGAGTGGCCCCATTTAGGCTTAACACAGAGCTGGGTACCGTTAAGACCGAAGTGAGAGTTGGAGGCTGGTTTGGCTGAATTGGGTTCAGTGAGTACTGAGTTTGCCACTGTTTGTGGTGAAAAGAACAGTTCATGAATAAGAAAAGTACAAAATATGTTCACAAGTGAAAGTTAGGATCATATGTAGATTTAATCTGGCCCTCGTCACAGTCCTCTTCATCTTGGCAGTGTGTCATTTTTGTCAGGAGGTGCCAAGAAAATTCCCCTGTATAGATTTTAATGGAGAAGCAGCCCTGGCTCTCCTTCAGCTCATTTTGTTGGATATCCCGTCTACAAGTCACGTCTAAATAAATGCGTGACAAGCTACAACGGGCAATTACTTTGCCTCCAGAGCCTTAGAGACGCTGGCTCTCATTACCCCGGTGATGCGCACATATGAGGGGTAGAGCATTTGAATATCACATGTGGCAAATGAAATGATCAATTTCATTACCCCGTCTCGGAAATTCCCGGTCGCAACAAATTTATTGGGTTTTTCCCCCTTGATCTAATATGCAGGTGAAATGGAATTAGGTCTGCCAAGAGATTGACAGGAGTTCCGTTACCACTTCCTGTGCGAAATGCCAGAGAAAAGAAAAAGGAAAAATGGGGAAAAAAATTCCCATGTTGCTTGAAGCCCCTGAGTTTTTTTTTTCTTTGAAAGATGATGATGTTATATTTCATTTAAATCTTTATATTCTGCCACAATGTGCTTTATTAAATTCATTAGGATGTACTGTGCAGTTTTACCTTGTGCCCAATTACACCTTGCCTCTCAGAAACACCCATAGAGCTAGCTTCTCAGAGTCACCCATAGAGGTAGCCTCTCAGAGTCACCCATAGAGCTAGTTTCGCAGAAACACCCATAGAACTAGCCTCTGAGAAACACCCTTGCAGCTAGCCTGTCAGAGTCACCCTTACAGCTAGCCTGTCAGAGTCACCCATAGAGCTAGTCTCTCAGAAACACCCATAGATCTAGCCTCTCAGAAACACCCATAGAGCTAGCCTCTCAGAGTCACCCATAGAGCTAGCCTCTCAGAGTCACCCTTACAGCTAGCCTCTCAGAGTCACCCATAGAGCTAGCCTCTCAGAGCCACCCTTACAGCTAGCCTCTCAGAGTCACCCATAGAGCTAGCCTCTCAGAGTCACCCTTACAGCTAGCCTCTCAGAGTCACCCATAGAGCTAGTCTCTCAGAGTCACCATTACAGCTAGCCTCTCAGAGTCACCCATGGAGCTAGCTTCTCAGAGTCACCATTACAGCTAGCCTCTCAGAGTCACCCATAGAGCTAGCCTCTCAGAGTCACCCTTACAGCTAGCCTCTCAGAGTCACCCATAGAGCTAGCCTCTCAGAGTCACCCTTACAGCTAGCCTCTCAGAGTCACCCATAGACCTAACCTCTCAGAGTCACCATTACAGCTAGCCTCTCAGAGTCACCATTACAGCTAGCCTCTCTGAGTTATCCTTATAGCTAGCCTCTCAGAGTCACCCTTAGAGCTCCAGTCCAGCCATTTTTTTTTCAGTTCAGGGAAAAGGAGATGCAAAAAAATCACATCAAGAAGAATTCATTTGAGAAATCTCGACTCTGACCCTGTAATTATGCTCGTACGAGCTTGTTTGGCTGCCTAGCGGATCAGCATCCGAGTTCATTGGCTTGTAGGTAGGCTAATGGCGCTCTCGCACTGCAGCTTACAAGGGGGGCGTCTTGTAGGCCCTAGAGCCCAGCGGGGGCTCTGCAGTTGGCTGGATTTCATCCGCATCCTCCACTGGCTCCATCAAATTAATGGTTTGGATAAATCTCTGTTTCTTTAGGCCTGTTTGCTCTCAGAGCCTCTGCTTATTTTCCCTTTATCGGCGCAAAGTGCCAATCAGAGCCCGGCTGATAAATATGCGGAGAGGATGTCAGCCATTGAAATCAGCGTGCATTATCGTTCCCTCCCACGTTCGCTCACACTGCAACGATGCTCGGCGAAATGAACTAAGCCATTTTTAATTATGTACTTTCCCCCTAAAAGTCTTTCGCCAGAGACGTGCGGATATTCTGCGCGTGATCTCGGCTGATTAAAGCAGTAATTACCTATTTGCATATTTATAATTATACTTTCAAATATCCGAATTAAAGCCAGTTGTGGTCTATGTCTTTGACAGCTCTTGGAAAAATTTCTCTTTTTTTCATTTGTTGATACAAAAAAATAATCTCCTGGTTTGTTCAGTATGGAGTAGTATAAAGTGCGAAGTGTCTCGCCTTCAGCGGAATTCCGTGTTAAAAGTTAAAAAGGCTCTCTCTTGCGCTCCCGTTTTCTGAGTGTAACTAGCTGTAGAATGTACACCGATGGGAATTTCTAAAGATTTGGGGGGAAAAACATTAATAAAAGCTTCTCACGATTTCAATTTCCAACACACAACATGACGGCGGTCCCTCGGCCCGGAACCACAGTTTACTGCTCTCTGGATCTTTCTTGCTGCAGTGGTTTCCCACATACAGAATCTGTGTGATGTATATTGTGTATCATAAATCTGTTTGCACTATAATCAGTTTGTATTATACTATTCTGAAGTGCATTACATTGCAACCCTTTGTGCTAAACAAGTACAGTTCTTTTGCAGTCGGCCAGCAGAGCTGCGCAGTCAGTGATGTCATTGTATGCAGAAGCGCAGCCCATTTTTAAGTTTCATGAAACCTCACTTCTCCATTGCTACAACTGATTAATGCTGGCACATTTCAAACAGACTTTTTGAGTTCTAAATTTCAGGTCAGTGGCAGCACTGTCTTCACTGGATAATGTAGGCCAGACAAGACTTGCTAGAGGCTGTTGAGTGCAGCCATTTTGAAAAATTCAGAGACCTCAATAGACAATGACTGACCATTTCTGGACAGTGCTAGGTTTAGGACTTATTTCACCAGCGTCAAAGTCACAAATCATGCCTTAATGGTGATAGCTGGAGGCCCACACTGGTGAGGCACCAGTTGGCCCAACCTCTAAAGACATTATTTCGGTGCCATCGGCAGAATGTAAGCGAAGACACATCTGAATTATGAAATGTAGGGAAGGCACGTTGCCATGAACTTCAGAACTGTGTTTTATCTGCTTATGCTGTCTGAGGTCTAAATGGCGGTTTTTATTTGTGTTTTTTTTTTTTTAAACTTGTAACAGACGCTTTCCTGGGTGTTATTTAAACTGGTATTTGAAACGATGCAGGCTGAAATGTGTGTTTTATCTTGAACTGATAAAACGACTGACACCAGGTTTTATTTTATTTTTCATTTTTTTAATTAATTTATAGAATCATTCCACACAAAAATCAAGCATGGATCCAATTTTGTTCCCAGCTACACTGTGCTGTGCTCAAATTCACAATCTCCTCCCAGCACAGCTTTTAGTGTCCCGGTAAACCACACCTAAATGCTCACCACCTGCAGGGCGGCATGTGGGGTGGGGGGTGGGGAGAGGGAGAGAGGGAAGGGGAAGGGAG
Organism: Albula glossodonta; assembly: GCA_019788955.1. Taxonomy (NCBI): domain Eukaryota; kingdom Metazoa; phylum Chordata; class Actinopteri; order Albuliformes; family Albulidae; genus Albula; species Albula glossodonta. The sequence goes on from JAFBMS010000155.1 coordinate 196,740, forward strand.
AGAGGGAGAAGAGGCAGGGAGGGAGAAGAGGCAGGGAGGGAGAGAGAGAGAGGGAGGGAGAGAGAGAAGGAGAAGGAGGGGGGAGAGGAAGGGAGAGAGAGGGGGAGAAGAGGCAGGGAGGGAGAGAAGGGGAAGAGGGAGGAAGAGAGGGGAGAAGAGGCAGGGAGGGAGAGAGAGAGAGGGAGGGAGAGAGAGAAGGAGAAGGAGGGGGAAGAGGAAGGGAGAGAGAGGGGGAGAAGAGGCAGGGAGGGAGAGAAGGGGAAGAGGGAGGAAGAGAGAGGAGAAGAGGCAGGGAGGGAGAGAGAGAGAGGGAGGGAGAGAGAGAAGGAGAAGGAGGGGGAAGAGGAAGGGAGAGAGAGGGGGAGAAGAGGCAGGGAGGGAGAGAAGGGGAAGAGGGAGGAAGAGAGGGGAGAAGAGAGAGAGAGGGAGAGAGAGGAAGAGAGAGAGGGAGAGAGAGGGAGAGGGGACCTGGGGAGGAGCAGTGGTGTTGTCGTTCCTCTTTCCCCTCTCTCTACCTCTCCCTCTCTCCTTCCTCTTTCCCCTCCTGCACAGTGTGCTGTATTTGAGAAACATTGGCCGTGCGGTGCGCTGCCTTCCCTCTGTGCAGCAGGTAGCAGGCCTGTCAGCGCTTTACTCAGACTGCTGTGCGTCTCACTCACAGCTCTCATTCTGCCACTGCTGCTTTCTGCCTCTGTTTTCCGTTCTACCAAGAAAGAGATATTGAATCTGGAAATGTTCCTTGAGTTAAAAACCCTCTGAATTTTAATGAGAGTGAGTAAAGCTCATACATCTGTGCCAAATTAGTTAATATTCAAAAAGAATAAAAAATAATAATAATCCTCTAAAAATCAAAGACAATGAGAAAAAAAATGAAGTATTCCCAGCAGTCAGACTCTGTACATGCATAAATCTGTTTTCAAACTTGAAAAATGAAACCTTGCCAAATATTTTTTTTTTTTTCCTTCATCACATGTGAAATGTATTCATTTTTTTCTCTGGATTTTCTTGAAACAGGAGTTGGCCACGAAAGCTGACAAATGGATGTTGACATATCGGTTCCTGTTCAGACCTTTTTGTATGATTTTATATCAGCAGTGGTCATAAATGAAAAGAATATGGATGTTTTTGTTATGGTTCTGTGTACACAAATATAAAATAGGCACACCAAAGCCCAAGGGAGGCCAGAAATAGCCATCCAGCATGCAGCCCTATAATGAATTATATATTCCAGCAAAGGGGGACCTGATATTGCATTACATAAGTGCTTTGTGGCCCTGTGCTCTGTGCTCTGTGTGTGTGTGTGCGTGCGTGCGTGCGTGCGTGTGTGTGCGTGTGTGCTCGGCTCCATCTGTTGGTAACACTCACACTTTCCCTGTGTGTTTGTAATTGAATGGGCAGAAGCAGACTGACCGCGCTGTTTTCTGATCCACTCTGCATTTAAATTCAGTGTAATTATGCTGTAAGCCTCAGTCAGTCCCTCTCTCTGTCTCCCTTTCTGTCTATCGCTCTCTTTCTGTCCCTCTCTCCCTCCCTCCCCCTCTTTCTCTCACTTCCTCTTGCCATCTCTCAATCTCACACTCATGCTTTCTCTCTCCTCTCTCTCTCTCTCTCTCTCTCTCTCTCTCTCTGTCTCTCTCCTTCAGTGCGGTTGCCAGGTTTCCTTATGTTCATTACCCCCCGTTGTGAGGTGTGTTTTGGTGTGTTCATCAGTGTCAGTTATGAGTGCTTTATCATCAGGGAAGATAATAGGGAGTTCCCACAGCAGCCAGTTAACAAGGGCAGTATTGAACAGCCAATCAACAAGTGCCTCTGATCACAACAATGTACTGAGCAGCCAATCAACAGTGGTGTGTGATCCACAGGGCTCTACTGAACCACTCAATAATGGTGTGTGATCCACAGGACTCTATTGAACAGTCTTATCAGCAAGGTTCACAGATCCACAGGGCCCATCTACACACTGGGATAGAGCCGTAACAGGACAAGAAACGGAACACAAAAACCACAAAACCATCTGCTATCCACACATAAAGCATGGTTAATTATTCCACTCTTCAAATTAGGGAAAAGTGTGAATGACAACCACTAACAAGCTCTACTCATATTCAATTTAAACTGACAGTTGCTTAACAGTTTTGTTTTTTATACTTGTTTTATCACATGCATATTCATCATCCAACTCTACCACAGTGAAACCAAAACACAGTATTGCATATTCATCTGTATTTATTTACCTATTTGCTTATTTCTTTACTTGTTTAGAACCTGTTTAGAATATGTGCTTATCTTCATGATTAACAGTCTGAGTGTTGTAGTATTTCATACAGAATACAAATATAAAAAAACCAAAGACAGTACTCCACAATTCACCGTGATATATGTTAAATCAACTCAGCATTTCAAACGCAGAGCAATACACAAACTCATTCAGCGATGGCTATTTTTATTTGAAAGTACCAATGAATTATTTAAGATTTTGTACTCTCATTCCTAAGAATGTTATTTTTAGGACATTTTTAGTGCTCTGGACTACACAACTCACAGTTGTTTTGCGTACGTCACTGCTGCGTTTCAGTGTATCTACCTTAACACTGTGTATAGTAATGGAGAGTTAAGTTGTATACATTTTGTATTTGTTTCTAGGTAACATGTGGCCAGCTGTTCTGTGTTTGTAGCGTTGTGGTGTTTTTTTGTGCTTTGCTTTTAATATGTTAATCATCACTGATGCAAAAAGCAAGAAGGGAAACAAGATGGAGTCCATGGAAAAAAAATGTCTTGGGTACCCTCTCATGCTCTGGTCTCCTACTGAAGGGAAGAGTTTAGGGTGTAAAGCTGAGTCTGTCTGAAGGCAGAGTAAAGAGGTGGAGTGTGACTCCGCAGCTCTTATTGCATTGACCAGACTGCTGTACCCAGGAGATTGCATTATGCAGGTCATTTGTCTAGTGTGAATGACGCCCCTCATCCTTTAGCCTTTTTCAGGGATGCGTAGGCCTGGTCCTGGAGGGCTGCAGCGTCTGCCGGTTCTACGTGTGGTTTCCGCTCTTAACCTCTTAATTTCAGTAATCTATTTGACGCTTCATTTCTATGCCATAAGAACCTCCCAGACTGAAGCTGAACGCCCCTGGTGTTGTGTTTTGAACATTTTAATGTGTGTGTTCGTTTAATAATGAAGAATTATGGGTTAATTGCTGGTGGGGGGGTCCCCAGTGACATGTGATGGCTGTCATATTGCATTACAATTTCATTTAATATGATGACTTAAGTGGCAGCAAGGAGGAAACTGCATTGAGAATCGGGCCCTTTTTGGAAGCACATCTAAGAGGAATTAATTGGCAAATTATTCGTCTCATACTTTTTCTCCCCCTTACTCCCCCACACCCCCCACCCCCCACCCCCCGCACCAGTTCATAAATGAGAAATATTTCCATCCAAGAGAAATGAAAAACTCAGTTTCAATGCCTGCTTACGTACTCTTTCTTTTTCGTCTCCGCTGCAATATTTTTGAACCAAACTAATGGCGTTGTCCTCTCTGCTGAAATCAAAAACTTAAGACCCAACATTCTATCATCAATTACAGCATAAGAACATATTATGAAAAGAACAGCTAAGGCTGTCATTCAAACTCGGGGGCAGCCTGTCATTTATCCACCCATTTTGAGTCTTTAATGGTGAGATTAAAGACTAAGGGAAAGGAGCGTGCAAACTGTGCACGTATACCAGCTCAACGAAATCATTGAGGGCACATGTTGCTGTAAATCACCCACACAAGTCTGAAGAAGCAAATTCAGCAATTAATATTTAAATTCATCTGAGCAGATGCGATTTGTGAGGTTTAGGTTCATACTCAAGTTTCTGACATTGTTAGCAGCCCTTTTGCTCAGTCCGCCTCTTCTCAATTACACCCATGATGGATTTCAGTCTCAGAGTCAGAGCGATTAATTCACTAATCTATGAATCGCGGAGAACTGACAAGCACTTAGGCTGTATGTCTTATGCTCGCGAGCGAATTCAGAGTTCATTAAAAAAGTTAAGACCGCACAAGATAATGGCTTGTTAGCACCAAATAGTGAAATCTTCGCTGATTCCAAATCAAACGAGCAAAGGTGAGAAATGCAGCGGCAGCGAAGGCTGAAAGAGGGTAGCGCAGTGCCGTCGTTCCTAGCAGCTCAGGAAACTGTCACATCTGAGATTAAGCCAACTTTTTCCCCAGCCGGGAGATCAGATGTTTACCAGAAGTCTGAGTCACTGCCACTGGATTACAGTAATGGCAAAATTAATGCTATTTGTAGTTAAGTCCCCGGAAAATAACGCCAGTCCATTTCCAAGTGTGCATGTAATTGAACTTGACTTTTGAATGCGCTTCATGAGTCGTTCAAACACATTTGAATTAGGCGGTGTGTGGAACGTTGGGGGATCGCCGTGACATTTCCGGAGAGTGCTCTCGCCGACAATTACACTGCGCGGGACGCGGTAACCATGGCAGCGGGAAAGGTTCCGCCGCAGTCGGGGCCTTGCATCTGTATCCGTTCCCTACACGGACTTTGTATAAAAAAAAAAAAAAAAAAAAAAAAAAAAAAAAATTTAACAAGAGGACCTTGATTTCAGCCTCCAGCTTACCAATTACCACAATTATATTAAAATTATGCTTTCCAAATTACAGTTATTATTACCATTATGACTATTATGTTGTTTTATTTCATAGTTTTACTGTGCTTGTTCAGGAAGGGCACTGCACAGCTTTTCACAGGAGATTGGTGCCATTTCAGAACACAGAGTGAGTTCAAATTTCTTAAGTGTGACTGTAATAAAAGTTCCTAATAGTTACACATAAAGAGTAGATTTTAATAGATACATTTAAAGCAGCAGTTTTTTTCCACAACAGATAATTTGCTTGAAACAAAATGAATAGAGAAATATAAACAAATATAAATACAGGCTATAAGAGCCTCATACACTCTCCGCTTAGTCGGACCACAGCAGTAGCCTCGGGGAAAAAAAAAAACTATTTTGGAAGTATTTTACAAAGAGATTTTTTTTTTCACAAAAGTGTTTTAGAAACTTTTTTTTTCTGTTGAAAATAAAAGCAGCATTGTTGTCTTTGATCAGGGATGGGCTTGTTTCTTTAGGGCACGCTTTTAGAATGCACTGAGGGATTCTGGGTAACGCGCCATCCTTCCCATTGAGCCAAGCCCTGGGGCACCCCCAGGAAGCCTTAATGAGCTCCCTGCCTTCTTTTTCGGGCCCTGCTCCTTCGCCAGCAGCAGTACTGCAACTTGGGTTTTCCTCCAGAGGAATGCAGAGACCTTTCCCAGTTGGGGGGGGGGGGGGGGCATTATTTTTTAATGGTAACCTCAGTAACTCTTTTGACGATGACAGACAGGGGAGTTAGAGCGCGCATGTAGGCTTTAAACGTTAGCTTTCAATCACAATTAAATTAGACGAAAGTGAGAGGACGTCATCAGAGGCAGGCTGTCAGAGCAGAGCGCGATGCTTCTGCTGCTTTTAAAATGCGTATTAATATGATTAAAAGCTCTCCAAGCTTCAAAGACGGCCAAATAATGCACAGTGATGCTGAGAAAAATGAGAGAGTGAGCGGTGTGTGTATTGTGTGTGTGTGTGTGTGCAGGTATCAGAGGTTCATGTGTGTATATTTGGAGGAGTCTGGCCCTTGTTATCGCCTGTCAGAGCAGTGGGGGTGTTTTAACCACATCAGCGCCCCAATGGGGGTTACCGCATTTCACTCCAAACTCAAAATTGAGCTACGGACCTTTTGTGGGCCAAATGTGTGCTGTGGGGACGTTTTCAGGTTTCTTCCCCATGTGGCAAGAAGCCCTCTCTCTTCATGTGTAGTTTTTTTTTACCCTCTCTTTTTTTTTTCTTTTGTAATTGTCAGATTTTTGGTTCCCGGTCTTGTTCCTTTGTGAACAGATGGCTCTTTTGAGTGTAGCCAGGAACCGGAGAGGCCTGCATCGTCCCTCAGAAAGAGAGGATTCCGAGGCGAAGCAGAGGAAATGGTGAACATCAGATGCAGAGAGCAGACAGCTCGGTTGATTGGCCGCTTGCTTGCGCACTAAGGGCGAGCGCTTTCTGATCATTTAAGAATAGAAGCCGTTAGACACTGAGAGGCCAGCGAGAGCATTGAGAAGCCTTCCTGGAGGGGAATATTAGGGCCTTAGTAATGCTGCAGACGGAGACGGAGACGCAGCATCCTTAGTGCGGGAGTCTGGGAGAAAGGCTGTAAACTCCGCACAGCTGCTGAAACAGAATCGCACGTGTCCTCCATCACGCTTCATCTCGGGGATCTGAGGTTTGAGTACCAGATGTAGCATAAAATCTCAAATTTAAAAAATGGAATAGAAGCCAATCCCATTTGCACTGAAAGCGTTCTGAAGTGGTTCAAAAAAAAGAAAGAAATTGCTGCTTGATGTCTCTGCCTTCACTCGGGAGTATTAAAAACAACACCTGGAGTTGGGTTTAACCCTGTTACAACTGGCCAGTTGTAGACCCTGTATATTTCTAATATTGTGGAGATAACTGCAATATATTTACCATGTACTGCAGTATGTTGTATTCACATTGGGGATTCTTTTCGTTGGAGCCCATTTTGATCCCAGGGTGTTTGTTTTTTATCTCTGTTTTGAATGGGCTGTTATATTCCTGAGCCTGTCATCAGTGCTGTGCCTTCCTCCTCCGGTCCGTGAGAGAGCAGTCGAGTGCGCTCCCTCCTCCGGCCTGTGAGAGAGCAGACGGGCGCGCTCCCTCCTCCGGCCCGTGAGAGAGCAGACAGGCGCGCTCCCCATCTCAGCCTTTGATGGATGAGATGGCGATGGATAAGATAGCCACTCTGTCAGGAGGGGACACTTCAGTCAGCTGATGAGTTTGATACATGGATAGGAGTTTTCCGGGCCTTCAGGTGGTGCACTGAGTAAAAGCGCCTGTTTGCTGAGCAGCTGTGGGTCCCACAGCTTTGTGTTTGAGTTTTAGCCATGCTAACAGATGGCAACAGCTACTTCAGCTTCCTCTAGGAAGATTACAGGTTAAGCCAATTAGAATCCTCGGTGTTGCGAGTCTCCAGCGGCCTCTCCTGGGTAAAAAAGTGGGAGTGGCAATTGCATCATCAGACGTGCACCTGCCAGTGTTGTCTCATAGCTCTTTGACTAATAAAGTTTATTCAATACACCACTATGTGCTATGTAACAGTTAAGGAGGATTAAAATGAACACGTCAAAATCCAGTGATCATAGACGTGACGGGTCAAAGGCCTGGGTCTAAATGGGACTGAAATGTGTTGGGATGGCACGAGACTTTGACGAGCTGGATTTCTGATGACTCAGGTCCGTCAGAGCCCATCCCCCATTAAGCTGCACCGTACAGATACCACGGGCTGAAACACCGGCTCTGACTTTTAAATGGGGCCCTCCCTTCCCATGGTCGTTAAATGCTATTTTATTAGATATGGATATAATTTCCATTTTCTCAGTAATGGTCTGCCTTGTCTATAGAGGAGGAAAAAAAAAAACATTTATGGGTTGTTAGAATTAGCCTGCACTCTCACATAAATTATACGGCCTGTCACACGCTGAGGTATCGATTCCTCCGCGGGTTTATGGCTTTTGTCAGAGACGATTTATTTGTTTTCCGTGGCAGGTGCACAGGTGCATTTGGAAAAGCTGCCTCTCATAGCCGCGCCGTTTACCGTCGGGATGTTCCGGGCCATTCGCGGCCGTGTGCGACCAGCCAGAGAGAGAGAAAGACTGTGGAATGTCTGTCGATTTCAGTCTGCCCTGAAATTTCGAAGCTGTCATGAGCTCATGTTAAAGACATGCTGCACATAACATTAGATATGTATTACACACCTGGGTTTTACTGGGGTGGGTGAAGTTAAGTACCCTACATAAGGGTGCTCATAACCTTACAGCGCTATGAGCCTGACCAGGCTGCTCATAACCTTACAGCGCTATGAGCCTGACCAGGCTGCTCATAACCTTACTGCACTATGAGCCTGACCAGGCTGCTCATAACCTTACTGCACTATGAGCCTGACCAGGCTGCTCATAACCTTACAGCACTATGAGCCTGACCAGGCTGCTCATAACCTTACAGCCCTATGAGCCTGACCAGGCTGCTCATAACCTTACAGCCCTATGAGCCTGACCAGGCTGCTCATAACCTTACAGCACTATGAGCCTGACCAGGCTGCTCATAACCTTACAGCACTATGAGCCTGACCAGGCTGCTCATAACCTTACAGCGCTATGAGCCTGACCAGGCCGCTCATAACCTTACAGCACTATGAGCCTGACCAGGCTGCTCATAACCTTACAGCACTATGAGCCTGACCAGGCTGCTCATAACCTTACAGCGCTATGAGCCTGACCAGGCTGCTCATAACCTTACAGCACTATGAGCCTGACCAGGCTGCTCATAACCTTACAGCGCTATGAGCCTGACCAGGCTGCTCATAACCTTACAGCACTATGAGCCTGACCAGGCTGCTCATAACCTTACAGCGCTATGAGCCTGACCAGGCTGCTCATAACCTTACAGCGCTATGAGCCTGACCAGGCTGCTCATAACCTTACAGCACTATGAGCCTGACCAGGCTGCTCATAACCTTACAGCGCTATGAGCCTGACCAGGCTGCTCATAACCTTACAGCACTATGAGTCTGACCAGGCCGCTCATAACCTTACAGCACTATGAGCCTGACCAGGTTGCTCATAACCTTACAGCACTATGAGCATGACCAGGCCGCTCATAACTTTACAGCACTATGATCCTGACCAGGCTGCTCATAACCTTACAGCACTATGAGCCTGACCAGGCTGCTCATAACCTTACAGCGCTATGAGCCTGACCAGGCCGCTCATAACCTTACAGCACTATGAGACTGACCAGGCTGCTCATAACCTTACAGCACTGTGAGCCTGACCAGGCTGCTCATAACCTTACTGCACTATGAGCCTGACCAGGCTGCTCATAACCTTACAGCACTATGAGCCTGACCAGGAGGAGGAAAAAAAAGAACAAAGTTTAAAACTCAACACCCACTGGCAGATAATTTAAGTCAATAATAAATCACTGGCTTTGTTGCAGCTGTACGTACTGAACCTTTACTTTGTACAAAAAAAAACAAAAACTAAAAGACGCAAAGTAATTATCCAGTTGAATAATCCCCTGTGATCTTTCCGGAAGCACGCATCAGTTGACTCTTGATCGGACATTGATGGAGGGAAACAGACTGAGGATCGGATGCCACCTGCCTGCCCGTCTTTGAGCCGCGTGAAAAAATTCAGATTGCGTGGATGTGATTTCCATCGTAAGCCTGTGGATTATAACGCAGCTCGGGGATGAAAGCCCTGAAAGAAATAAAGAAATAAATACATAAACGAAGGACACAAACAGCGGCTTCATGTCTGAGACCAGAGGAGTGAGGCTTCAGTGAATTTTAAAAGGCCACTCCAGTATGCGATTTACTCATTTGGAGATTGATTATGGTGATTTACCAACATTTCATTCTGAAATACAGAGTTTAGTGTAAGTCTGATTAATGTGGGTGAAGACTGGGTGATGAGGCCCATTTTAGGAAACTTAAAGGTTGGGGACAGCACTTCCAGTCACGGAAAGGTGATGCCCTGATAAAAAAAAAAGAAAATTGTTTGTTTTTTTTTTGGGAGTGACAGTGAAGAGGAGAGGGTGGGTGAGGAAGTGAACACCCACGCGCACACCTTCACGTCTTCTCCCCTGAGCATCTATATGTGCTCTTTACTGCCCATTCCAGCACAAATCTTATTTTTTGTTGAGGGAGAAAATGGAAGTGAAGCTCATTTCCCATTAGCTATTCAAGACGGTGAGGAGTCGTAGTTGGGAATACTGCCCCCAGTGGCCAAACCCTGCTGTCAAAATCAAGAGGTACATAAAATGTTGTCTCTGAGACTAAGCAAAAATTCCACTAGTTTGCTCCTACGTGCTTCTTGGAGCTACAGCGAGAGTTTTATCATCGAAACATGCCCCCTCTTCTCTACTGCTTTGAATATTTATGACAGCATAACCATTCCAGTCCATAGCCGTTTCTGAGCTATGGGGTGGATGAACATAACAGATGCAGGTGCTGGTGTGGTTCTTTAAGCAAGGCAAAGGGGAAGGTCGGGTTTTTGACTCTGCAGGTTATGGGGGGGGGGGGGGGGGTTAGCGGTGTCCCTCTAAGGTGCCTCCCCCTGCTGCAGGCACAGGTGTTATTAATGCGCTCACCTGTGTAAGCCACCGTAGAACTAAGGATGTCATGGCGACGCCAGGCTGTTAGCATTGGCGCCCGCATGTTCGTCCGTGTCAACGGGTGTGTGGGAAAAGCTGCCGCCATCGCTGTCACCGCCGTCACCGCTCTCTGCATCAAAGCCAGGCCTCTGCCATCTACCCTTCGCATTGTGTCTGATGCTTAGGCCGTGACTGCACTGGCAAAGACTGGCTCGACTCGCGCTCCGCGGCCAATAACCACGAAGACTGGCTCGACTCGCGCTCCGTGGCCGATAACCGCGAAGACTGGCTCGACGCGGGCTCCGCGGCCGATAACCGCGCTCTGCCGCTGCCGAGCAAGGAGATTTAAGTGAAGCTTGCAGGCGCTCCTGAAGCCCCTCTTTACCGGTTCACTGAAGCTGTGCTCACAGGGTTCTCACATAAGCACCTGTTTGTATCTATTTTGGGTGGTAACTGCCTCTCTGATCCACACAACAACACCAATCAGCAGCACCTATTTCCCATTTTAACTGTGGCGTGAGAGGGTGTACCTGCCGCCATCATACCACGACCTCAGCCTCAGCCGTTTGACACCATCACTATAGCAACTTACTTTGCCCCACTTCCTGACCTGGTAGTGGGAGAAGCTTCTGATTATCTGTATCCTGGGTAACAATTATTGACACCTGCTCTTTCTTGTTGTTGTCTGGTGAACTTTTCCTTCTTATCTGAATTAGAGCTGAGCTATGCAATTACACAAAATACTTGAAACACCAGGTAAGACTCTTTGGGTTTATTTATTTATCTAACCTTTATTTAACCAGGAAAAACCCTTTGAGACTCTTTTACAAGGGTGACCTGGCCAAAATAATTCTAAACCAAAAGATTTTAACTCACACACAACTCAAAGAAACCGGACAAAACAAAACAGGAAACCCTTGGGGGAAAGAAGGAAGTCCTGTAAGATGGAGGAGCACACAAAAGCGGTGCCAGTCATACGTACGCCCAGCTATTGTAAAAATTAATTGATCGGAGCTGAGCAGGCAGGAAACCCATGTACAGAAATAATCCCTGTCCAGGTAACTTAAAAAAAGAAAGTGAACCTGAAGAATAAGAGCTGGCAGAGAAAGGGCTCATTGTTCACTCATAGAATAGAGCGCCCTAAAGCCTTCAACACAGGGACACGGGGACAGTCCTCCGCTGTCATTCAAGCGCTCCGCCTTAAATGCGGAAAAAGATGTCATATTCTGCAAATTATCATGGAAATTAAATGATAAATTGAAACAGTGAGGTGAAATTAATTGAATTATGAATTATTCAAAATGAAGTCTCACTTCAGCCAATCTTCCTGGTTTTACGTGAAAAAAAATAAAATAGAAGCAATGTATGGTGACATAGGAGTTCTCGGAGAAAAAGTAATGCTCTTTCATTTGCTAACTTTATGAACAGGCAATATATTTCATATATAATAATATATCAGTGTACAGTTGTGTCTAAAAGACTGAGACCACATTGAACATTTTTTTCCAAACCATTTTCTTGTAAATCTGGAAATAAGTAGAAGGTTTTAGGATTTTTAAACATTAAAAACAAAGAAAAGTGCCATCTAAAATGAAGAAGAAATTGAAGACCGTGCTCAATGTCTAGGTCAAATTTAAACAAATGTGTGATGCTGACGCTGTCAATCCCTTTGTAGAAAAGGTCAGACCCCATTGAACATTTATTGGGGCACTTAAAGGCTATGGGATACCATGTATCATCAGGTTTTGCTCAAATTTGTGGAGTCCATGCCAGCTCCAGTGCACCCTGTCAGTAAAGGGGAACATACTGAAAACTAAGACACTCTGAAATTTATGCACATTTTTCAAAGAGGCAACCTTTCACTCAAATTGTATATATAATTAATTAATAATACAATTAATTAAACAATTGTTTTAAATTGTAAAAGAATGAAAAATAGAAGCTCTTCCATTAGTGGTCTCAGTCTTTTGGATCCCACTGTATATCTGCAATATGTACAAGAATGAAACACAGCACCTGGGAAATTGTTGCAGGAGGGGGTCAGAAAACTACCTTTTGTGGCCAGAATACTCATACTTTCACTGGCATGTCAATTTTCAGAACTGGATCATTGCACTATGCCATTCTCAGACTACAGGACATGCGATAGAGCTGAAAATGTCAGGATGAGTTGAGAGAGCCTGTAAGAGCGTAGAAGCCCTTCTTGTTCCATAGAGTTTCCTGTCCTTTTCTCAGGGCATCCGGTTTGGTTTTGTAACTGCCATTTTGTGCCCTACCCTGCACAGACTCCTCTCTGTTGCACCATGTGGCTTGCTGTTTTCTGATTGGCTGATTCAGACCCCAGATACAGCACAGGCGTCGGCTCCGGGGGGCAAGGCGGCTGTCACAATCGCCGGGGCCGCGATTACGCTGTGGCGCTGATCTGTTGTATCGTTTGTGTTGTGTTTGTCCGATGGGCAGATCGCCTGAGTGCGGCGTCTCTGTGTGGCGCTGGGGGGATGCGTCGGCCGACAGAGCTCGGAAAGAGCTGCATGTTAACGAGCCCCACCCCCCTGTCTGTCTGAACCAGCCTCCATGTTACAGTTTCTCCTTTGGAAGAATGGAATATACTTCAGTATTCTGTGCGTGTATGGATGTGAGTTAATCAGGAACGACAGTTCAGACCGCTTAATGTCCACAGGAGCTTCTGCAAGCGTAAGCAGCTACGCTGTCCCCAGAAAATGCTGGAACTAAATGCTGGCCGTGCTTTTAAGTTATACGGTAACGATTTGTCTAGTGGTACCTGAGGAAGGGGACATGACTGTAACATAGCTGTAACTCCAAAGCCCATATGTATTCATGGTAATAAGTCTTTTAACGGGTGAGTATACTGTCTGAGGAGGTGGGCATACTGTAACTCCAAAGTCCATATGTATTAATGGTAATAAGGCTAATAGGTGGGTATACTGTCTGAGGAGGTGGGCATACTGTAACTCCAAAGCCCATATGTATTAATGGTAATAAGGCTAATAGGTGGGTATACTGTCTGAGGAGGTGGGCATACTGTAACTCCAAAGCCCATATGTATTAATGGTAATAAGGCTAATAGGTGGGTATACTGTCTGAGGAGGTGGGCATACTGTAACTCCAAAGCCCATATGTATTAATGGTAATAAGGCTAATAGGTGGGTATACTGTCTGAGGAGGTGGGCATACTGTAACTCCAAAGCCCATATGTATTAATGGTAATAAGGCTAATAGGTGGGTATACTGTCTGAGGAGGTGGGCATACTGTAACTCCAAAGCCCATATGTATTAATGGTAATAAGGCTAATAGGTGGGTATACTGTCTGAGGAGGTGGGCATACTGTAACTCCAAAGCCCATATGTATTAATGGTAATAAGGCTAATAGGTGGGTATACTGTCTGAGGAGGTGGGCATACTGTAACTCCAAAGCCCATATGTATTAATGGTAATAAGGCTAATAGGTGGGTATACTGTCTGAGGAGGTGGGCATACTGTAACTCCAAAGCCCATATGTATTAATGGTAATAAGGCTAATAGGTGGCTATACTGTCTGAGGAGGTGGGCATACTGTAACTCCAAAGCCCATATGTATTAATGGTAATAAGGCTAATAGGTGGGTATACTGTCTGAGGAGGTGGGCATACTGTAACTCCAAAGCCCATATGTATTAATGGTAATAAGGCTAATAGGTGAGTATACTGTCTGAGGAGGTGAGTATACTGTTACTCCAAAGCCCATATGTATGAATGGTAATAAGGCTAATAGGTGGGTATACTGTCTGAGGAGGTGGGCATACTGTAACTCCAAAGCCCATATGTATTAATGGTAATAAGGCTAATAGGTGAGTATACTGTAACTCCAAAGCCCATATGTATTAATGGTGATAAGGCTAATAGGTGGGTATACTGTCTGAGGAGGTGGGCATGCTGTTACTCCAAAGCCCATATGTATTAATGGTAATAAGGCTAATAGGTGAGTATACTGTAACTCCAAAGCCCATATGTATTAATGGTAATAAGGCTAATAGGTGAGTATACTGTCTGAGGAGGTGGGCATACTGTAACTCCAAAGCCCATATGTATTAATGGTAATAAGGCTAATAGGTGGGTATACTGTCTGAGGAGGTGGGCATACTGTAACTCCAAAGCCCATATGTATTAATGGTAATAAGGCTAATAGGTGGGTATACTGTCTGAGGAGGTGGGCATACTGTAACTCCAAAGCCCATATGTATTAATGGTAATAAGGCTAATAGGTGGGTATACTGTCTGAGGAGGTGGGCATACTGTAACTCCAAAGCCCATATGTATTAATGGTAATAAGGCTAATAGGTGGGTATACTGTCTGAGGAGGTGGGCATACTGTAACTCCAAAGCTCATATGTATTAATGGTAATAAGGCTAATAGGTGGGTATACTATATATCCCTTAAATTTAGGTGGGTGTTCTCCTTATACTTGAGAATACCCCCTCTCTACCCCCCACCCCCACCCCCAACCTGAAATCCAGACCTGTAATGTGAGCAGTCAGGCACCAGGCCCCCATGTTTGTAAAGACCCGTCTCTCGTCTGGACCTGCGTGTCTGGGCCAGCTTTACCCCTGGGAGGGCTGCCAGGGGGTGATAGGAGGTGATATGGTGGGTTACCATGGTGACGGCGACTCTCTCTCTCTCTCTCTGTCTCCCTCTATCTCACTCTCTCTCCCTCCCTGTACTTGTTAATCACAATTGGTCGTTTGTTCAGCCAGTCGTTTAATTAGGTTGCTTATAAGTAGATAAGGGCTTTGCGAGATGTGTGTGTGTATGTGTGTGTGGGGAGGGGTTCTCTAAATGTCAGTTCTTAGGAGTGAGAGTCTGACAGTAGCTTAAACATGGGGTACACATGGCGTGAGCAGCAACCAGCGGTCCTTCTGCCACAGTACTGTAATTTTATACGCAAAGGAGAATGCTATCACCTCGTCATGGTAACCAGGAAGCATCTCCCCTGTTGCAGCTGAGCTTACAGGCTGTGGCAGTTCAGGTTAGGCCAGGTAGAAACCTGCCAGCATGGCCTCCGCCAACACTCCCAAACATCCTTTTTCATCCCCTCAAACTCTCCTCCTCTCGGTACAAAACTTTCAGTATCAAAAGTAGAGTCCACTTTAGTTTTTTTGGCACATTTTGGACAAACTTTACATTACAACACAATTTTTGAGTATGATATATTTCATTGGATAAAAGCAAACATAGAGAGTGTTCTTTTCATTTTAAAATCAACATGCGTTATGCTCTTAACGAGACTGAGCCCAGCACATTTATGACTCTGACGCATGTTTCCCAGAATGCATCAGGGTTTGAAGAAATGGTGATTGTTTGATCATTTTTGAGTTTCCGCCGAAGCACAGGCCTTAGAGAGCTACAGAACCTCCATTGCAGAGTTTGGCGAGCTCTGCGCAAAAACAGAAGAGTGCCGTCTTTAACTTTAACCTGCTTTGTGACTTTGACCAGTTTTAGAGGACTTTAATCTGTCCAATGGGTGCACAAGTGACAAAGGAACCAATTTTTTTGTGAGAGGTTGGGGGGTTTTGGGTGGGGGAGGGGAATTAATAATATCCTTTTTAAGGTGAAGGTGGAAGCCTACCCAGAATGACATGGGAAAGATTTTGCGATATAAGTAGATTATATACCCACCTACAGAGGTCACTCAGCAAGCGGTGTATTCTCAGCAGGGAATCTTTGCTGGACCTGAGGCTAATGATTGTCTGCGTTTTTACGCTGCGGAATTCTCGTCGGGGAGCAGGACTGAGCGCGTGCCGTGTGATGGGATTCTGTTGAGCGACATCTGGAGGTTGTGAGCTCTCTGTCCCCTTATTTCTGTGTGCAGAGAAGGGATGCTTCTGGGTTGCCAAATTGACTAAAAAAATCCCCTGAAAGGTGGAGCTGTCTCTGAGCCAAGAGAGCTGAGGATGATTTGAAGTGGAGTGGTCTTCTGCGGTGTGCACTGGCTAGTTGGTGTGTGTGCGTCGCTGATTTCTGTGCGTGCCAGTGTGTTTGTGTACCCGTGTCTGTGACTACCGCAGTGCGTGTTTGTGTTTGTTTGTGTTTATATACTTGTGCTACAGGGTTTTACCCATTCTATTTGCACTGTGTCCTGTTCGCTTGTTATGGGTGACCCCAGTGTCAGCTGCCCAGTGACATGTTGTGACAGTCCATATGGACACGAAGGCACCGTTAGAACTCAGACCCAGTGATGATCCAAACGAGCTGAACTGCTGTCCTTTTCATAGAATCAGGGTGTGCTTCAGAGCTCATGAGAGTAGAGAACTGAGCTGTCATGTGCATGTCAATTTCCATCTCAGTGTCGTGGCTCAGTTTGCAGGTCTCCATGTTTGTCCAAT
This sequence comes from Albula glossodonta, assembly GCA_019788955.1. Lineage (NCBI taxonomy): Eukaryota > Metazoa > Chordata > Actinopteri > Albuliformes > Albulidae > Albula > Albula glossodonta. The sequence continues at coordinate 213,375 of JAFBMS010000155.1, forward strand.
GCCTTCAACAAATGTGGTGGTATATTTAGAATTTTTAAATTTTTGTATAATAATAATAATCATAATAATCATAATAATAGCAGTGCTGATAGTAGTGATAAATATCTCCTTAAATGAAGCTTTAAATGGAGGGTGGTAAGTGTAAACACAGGCCCTGTTTTGTGTTCTGGTACGTCCCAGTTGCAAACTTGCTGATTTTCATAATCATGCCGTAATTGTTCCTGGTTCGGGGAGACGATCAGTTACGTGAAACATTACCGACATGATAGAACACGCGCCTGCGCCCCTCCCCGAGGTGGCGAGGAAATAAACTGCTGTCAGATTTGATGTGCAGCTGTGATCTTTCAATCAAAATGCGACGCTTCAAAGCTCTTGGTGGGAAAGGAGCAGCAGTCCCACTGTCAGGCTGGCTCTCCGCAGTACAAGTACTTAAGCACTACATTTCCCAGCATGCTGCAGTATGGTATCAAATATTAATCACACATTATAGGAGCACTGCAGCGGTTTTCACTTTGGTGGATGAGATGGAGAGTGGAGACATCTGAGGTTCAAACTGGGAATCTGGATGGGAAACCGTGGGTTTGGAGACCCACCGATTTAACAGGTACCTTCAGGCACTGTGTCATAGGTATAAAAGAGGATCGTATGTGTGTAAGTTACACTTTGACTGGAAGGTTTGTTGTGGTAATGTCATCTTGAAGCTGACCCTCAGAGGGATTTGTGGGAAACGTGTCTAGATTCTGGAAAAAATGTAAATATTTGTCACTTTTGGTGGGGACCTCTCTGTGAATTCTGTTTCTCTTGTCTTTGATGTGGGAATCTTCCCAAGCTTTTCAGCCAGGCACAGAAAGTACCCCCTGGAGAGGATATAAGGTTTAAAATGTCTTTAATGTCTCTCTAGAGAACTGAGAAGTGAAAAAAACATTTCCTTTCTTCACAGAAGAAAAGGTTGTTGTTTTTTGTAAATGACTTGTAAGGAAATTATCTGAAGGTGTAGGAAGGCGAAAGCTAGTGTGATGTTTCTTTGATGTCTTCCAGACCTCCCACAAGAGATTAAGATATTTCACCCGGCATGCTGCTGTCATATTAATTCTGTTTTTTATTTCTACTTGTTTCATTGATGCATGCATTGGCTACATTTTATATGTATTCCTTTTTCAGTTTGCATTCTTTTTAAATTGCATCTTCATGGAAAAATGTTTTCTTTTCTTCTGTAATTTTAAGATTGATGTTTGCAAATTTAGTAGCAAAAGTCACTCTTCATGTGTTGTCAATTTCTGTCAAAGTGTGACTGAAGCTGTTGGATTTGACAAAGCAGATGCCTGCTCAGAAGTGCATGATGTCCCCTTTTGTATTCCATTTTCTGTGTGTTTTTTCATCTCTCCGGCTCCCTGTGCAGTCTTGCATGTCGTGCGTTGTCCTGCTATGTACTGGTGCTGTGGACTGCTGTGTTTTATTTTTTGCCCCTGTGTCTTGTCTCTTGTTTGTGACCCACAGGTCCCCCCCTGCATTGCTCGTCCGCCTCTTCCACCCCAGTCGAGCAGTCCCCCTCCCCTCCCCCTTCCCTCCAAGCCAATGGGAACGAGGGAGGGTTGCTAGGTAACTGTGTGAGTCAGCCAGCCCGGGACTCTGACTCTGAAGAGGAGTTTGGCGCCGATTCGTTCTTAGTTAGAAGGGGCTCTGGGACCCTGACTGCTCTGGGCCCCGTGGCTGCTGCCGGTGAGTTTGTCTTCAGACTGCTGTTTGTGCGTTTGCCGGGGGGGGGCCGTGGGATTCCCCCGGTGCCCCCCCAGCTCTGAGGTGATGCTCCTGGAATGAGGTGTTCTCTGGCAGGTAAAGGATATGCCCCCCCCTCCTGGGCAGGTACTTCAGGGCCGAACAGCGTTTAGGTTCTTAAAGGAAACATGACTCACCCCGGTCTTTTTAAACTGACAAAATCGCACCCTGTACTTTGCAAATGGTGTTTCACAAGGATACATGAGTATGACAATCCGCATTTTTACGAAAGTGTGAGTATTTATGTTTGCAGGCTAAATTCTCGTGCTTTTGCTGTGCTATGAGATTTGTGTTTGTGTGTTTTGCGTGATGCTGCATGTGGTTGATGACTTATCGTGACATACAATTTGCATATTTCACGTGACATTATTACTGTATTCTTAAATCCCGTGCATTTTTGTGTATTTCACATGAAGTTGCTGTTCTTTATGTAAAGTTAGTTGTGCTAGTAAAGTCTTAGTTCACCTTACTTTTCTAGCTAGTGCTCCATCTGCACACTCTGTTTTTGTTTTTGTAGGCTTTTTTAAAGAAGTCCAGGAAGTTTAATTAGCTGGAGAAAGGCTTGAAAGTTGCTTGCGGGTTCAAATCCTTTGAGGTTCTGTCCTGAATCATGGTGGTTTTGATTGGAGTGCATGTGTTTGTGTGTGTGCGGGTGCATGTGTGTGTGTGTGTCTGTGTGTGTGTGCGTGTGTGTGTGCGTGCGTTAGGGGTGTTTGACAGGAAGAAGTACGATGTCATGACATCGGCCTGTTAGCCGAGCGTGACTGAGCTTGAGTTTGTTCTCACTGATCGAGGCCTTAATTGAACATATCTCTGGGAACGCTCGAATAAACCGACAGAAAAAATTCATCCTGCCGCTTAACTTTCAAACTCTAAAATTGATCTTCATTTGCGCACTCTTCTCCCGGTCAATAACGCGCGTTTCTGTAGTGTTTTCTCCTTTTTCAGTCACGCATGAGCACCTGGGAGCGTAACCCCACAGCTTGGCGCTTTATTATTTGGATGACTCTGCAAAGGCAGCGGAAGGAAAGAAAGGAAGCAAGCCAACAAACAGACAAACAAATGACATGGTTAGCTAACAAACAGAAAAACGAATGACATGGTTAGCTAACAAATAGACAAACAAATGACATGGTTAGCTAACAAACAGAAAAACGAATGACATGGTTAGCTAACAAACAGAAAAACGAATGACATGGTTAGCTAACAAACAGAAAAACGAATGACATGGTTAGCTAACAAACAGACAAACAAATGACATGGTTAGCTAACAAACAGAAAAACGAATGACATGGTTAGCTAACAAACAGACAAACAAATGACATGGTTAGCTAACAAACAGACAAACAAATGACATGGTTAGCTAACAAACAGACAAACAAATGACATGGTTAGCTAACAAACAGAAAAACGAATGACATGGTTAGCTAACAAATAGACAAACGATTAGCATGGATTTCTTTTTAGAACAAATTTGCAGCAAGTGTTGTGCAAATGCGTAACCAAAAAACTCTCATCTTACTACTTCTGTCATCAGAAACTTGAATCACTTTCTTACCTCCTTGCCTTAACGTCACAGTCCTCCCAAACTCTTCTCAGGGCGATTTATTTAGTCCTCAGGTTGGACCCGTTTAAACTCGAGGAGTGCGCTTCTCATCCTGTTCAGAGCAGAATAAAGTTGGGACTTCTCCAGCCCTCGCTCTTCAGCTGAGGTGCATCTCTCGTTTAATCGCTCCTGACGCCCTGCGTTGAAAAGCCAGCTCCGCCATTGTGCTGGCACTCTCTGAACTGAGAGGAAACCTGGCAGTCTCGCCTGGGACTACTGTAATGGTAAATTTCGCCTTTTTGCCAAAGCGGACCCCTCGGTGGCTCTTTAAGGAAGCGTTGTGCTGCTCGGTGGAAGCGCAGTCTGAGTGGCTGTTTCTGAAAGCGTTGAGCGCTAGGGCCGCTCTCCAGCTCCTCGCAAACGCGCTTCTTTGACAATATGTTTTGAAAATTCACTTTGACCCAAAGTGAGAGTGAGGCATGCTTGCTAATCTCGCTGTCAGTGTTTCATTGAAACATTTCCCATTGTGTTGGCAGAAGGAGAGTTCGGTTTGACAGATTTTCCTGCTAATGAACAGAATGGCTGAGAAAAAGTGAAACTATATAAAGCCTATTTGGTGGAGCATTAACTCTAAGGACAAACAGAATGAGTGGTGATTCTGTCTGGGTTAAGTGCCAAAGAATGTATTTATTTGATCTGATGGTTCATTTGATTTGAGGATTTGTTTGATGAATTACACACACACCCACACAAATACACCACACACACACACACATAATCACACACATACACACACACACGCTCACACACACCCCCACTCACACACACACACACACACACAAAATGTTGAGTGGCACGTTTCCCCCGGTAACCCATCAGTAACCGTGTGAAAGCACGGCCTCATAAGCAGGCTTATTTGCATAGCATTAGCATAGCATTAGCATGGCCTGTGTTCGGGACCTGGATCAGTCTGGCTCTGATAGATGGAGAGGCCCAGCCTGGAGACACTGCATGGCTCTCAAAGTCTCGACATCAGGGAACAGCTCGTATTACAACATTTCACTGCCTGAAGTCTTGGAGTCAGAGCTGAAGCTTAAACTACCCAATCTGTGGTTTAAAGATCCTAACCTTTGATGGCCTAGATGTCCCCCTGACTGAAGTGAGCTGTTTTATTGTGATGTTTTGAGATTAGGTAGCTAGCTAACTGCAGCAGTACAGTGTAAACACCAGCCCCACTGGTCAACAGATAGCTGTCTATGCCAAGTCAGTGTGCAGCTCTGTGCAAATAAGGCAAATTCAACACAATTGGAGCTCAATTTTTCTTATACATTAGAAAATGTTCTGGATGTCTGCGGGCACACGGCAGAGCTGTTAACCAGAGAACTGTTCATCATGGGGTGAAGATTATGCTCAAACCTCGTTCGCTGCAGCATTACGGTTCACTCTGATTCGCTCAGCTGTGATTAGCACAGCGTGTGCTTTGTTTACACACTATTGATTTATACAGCTGGGTATTTACTGAAGCAGTTCAGGATAATCACCCTGCTCAAAGGTGCAATGGCTTTGCCCTGCCTAGGAAGTCAAACCCGCAGCCTCTGACAGGGTCGGCTACATAGCGATTATACTACACCGCCCCAGAAATCTGATACAGCCGAGTATCAAAGCAATAGAAGTACGCCCATTGAATGTATTCCTGTCTCCTGGGCTTACTTCCTTTATTTTGATCATTTTAGGCCAGAATAACAGGCCAGACAAGACTGTGCTTTTTGTTTCCAGTTAATTAACTTCTTCATTTACATTAAAGATAGAGACAGAATGCTTGTTTAAAAACTGCTGGACTGTTTAAGTTTAACTCGGCTTCAATGACTGGACATTTCATTAGGCAGCCAATATTTGGTTGTTTTAATGTATGCGTTATCTGAATTGAGTTAATTGGCACTGGCAGATTTTTCTCTTTGACAGAGTAGAAAGGTTTTTAACTCAAGATGTTTATCTGTACATGTCTGTGTTTGAGTATTTAGCCCTTGTATTGCACCGGTATGTATTATTGTACTTTTTCGAGGTCATTCGGAGGATTTGCTATTGTTTATAAAGACAGAGAGGGGCCATTTTTACACTCATGTGAATAGGAGGAACAACAAGAATTATCTTGCTTGGCACGCTGGCACATTCCATTTTTGTTTTCTAGCTGGGTGAAAAAGGAGGGTGCTTCTCTCTCAGAAAAGAAAAGCTGCTGGCATTTTTCAGACCCCTGCTGTATGAAACCAGAAGACAATCACTGTAAATTATTTATCCGAATCTGCTATTGAATTAAACAAAGGGCCTGAAATTCAAATGTGTTTCCGTAGAGCGTCCACAACCTTCTGATCAAGGATGTCGGGAGCGATGATTTCACAGTTAACCCTTTCCGCCCCTACCTTGGTCACCGGCAGCATTTGATTGGTCGGTGAGATTCAGCCCTTTGGGTGGGGTTAAGGCATTAAAAGGGGGGGGGGGGGGGGGAAAAAAAGGGGCTTTTCTTTGGGAGATTTACCGTGTGACAATGGAACTGATTTGCACTGAAATGTAGGCTGTCGGCAGGAGGTCTCCATGGGGTGCAGTGAGACCCACAGACACGCCCCCCCCCCCCCCCCCCCCAGTAGGTCACTGTCCTCCTCCGACCTCACAGGATGCCCAGTTACATAAATCAGGCGATGACATTTTAGATAAGAAATTAGGGTGACAAAATACATGATGTAATATCTGAAGTTATGTGTATGTTCTGGGCTCTTATGCTCTTGGTTCTGATTTTGTTAGAGTTTTTTTATGAATGTATTGTTTGTACTTTGGATGTGTGCTAGTTTTGGTTAGCGTAAGCGAACTTGCGCGTTTGCCTCGGTCAGATATACTGACACGGGTGTGGGAATGCTCCTGTCCAGGTCTGGCACTATTGCTTATGTGGATCAGGATGTATTCAGGATCTTACTTTCTCTGGAAATGTAAGTTTCCCTGGGAAAGAGTGTCTGCTAAATGGCTTTAATGGACAGTACACATATATAACATTCGTCGTATCCGAGTACAGACCAGATAAAGTCAAATAAAATGAAAAGAATTTCCACGGGCTCTCCTGCAGCATTTTTTTTCTTGTCTCCTCCCACCACCGCCTTCCAATCAGAGGCCATGTTGTTCTGTTGTTTATATGACTGGTCATTTCTATACTGCAGGGTGTGGAGCAGTCGCTATTCCAATCACTTACAGTCATTTGCATCCCTTAGTTTTTCTCTCTTCCCCCTTCGCTGTGCTTGGCACGGATTCTGCTCGTGTCCAGAATGCAATGCTTCTCTATGCAGGCTTTTCACCTCTATTTCTGATGATATGTAAATACACAGTAAATTATGCAAATTGAACTTACAGTTAGTTCCTACTCTGTCATTTTACATTGTTTTCCCCGCTATTAGCATAACAGTTGACAGCACAAGGGCCCAATTTAAATTACAGAGAGAAACTCTCCCATTTGTTCACTTTTACCTCTGTACGAGCTTCCAGATCAGGCTCTCTGGCGATTTTTCTGCATTTTTTTCTAAAGATATTGTGTTTTTTTTCCCCCCTTACCTACCTAGCTCATCACAATGAGAAGGGTTTTTTTTGTTTTCATTCACTGTAGTTTCACCTCTCTCTCATTTGCAAGTTATTGTACTCAACAAAAGCAATAGTTTCACTCCCCAGTGCGAGTAAGCGGTTCAAATCAAAAGCTGCATATTTGAAGTCGTCTGCAATGACAGTGTTGCACAAACACTTTCATTCTTTGTGTTAATTGTTTGAAAAGAAAAAAAGCCAATTACTGATGTACCTTTTGCACTTATTGAGCCTAATGCATCACGCATATTAATATAATACCATGTGACAGAGTTCCTTTATACCCATTTGGCCATGCTACCTTTATAAATCCTCTTCCCTCATTTTACTATTAGACCCCTGAGAGTTTCCCATAAAGCCGTGTTTGTGCGGCGGGTGATAGCGAAAGCTTTCTGATGCGATCCCCTGCATTTCAATTTACCGCCGTCTGTAAAATGGGACGTGAATGAGGTAATTTTGCAGCGCTTCTGCACAGAGAGAATCTTCCGGCAGGAAATCTACCTTTGGGATATTGATACAACAAAAATAATTGGTGTGCCAAGCATTTTGATACCCTGGTCTCTGGTAGAGGCATAAAAATATTTGTGAGCGCGGGGAATAGTATTTGGTATTTGTTCAAGGTTATGTTTGGACCTCCTCAAAAATAATAATAAAAAAAAAACATGACATGTTAAAATGAAAACGCTCTAGGTGTATTTTGTTATTCGCTATTCAGGGAGCGGAGCTGAACGCACAGTTTATCTATGCGGGGTTTCTTTTGGGATGGGGGGGAGTGTTTTCCGGAGCGTATCCACTGATCATGAGGCTAATGAGGTTGCCAGGGCCCTTAGAGGGTGCTCACTGAACCCTGAGGGCCATTGTGGGCCATGTGTGTCACTGTGGCCCCAGGCTTTTCTTCGGGCCTGCCTGGTAAAGCCTCTTATAGGGAGTTAGCCTGTGGGGGCCCAGCCCCCCTGCTGGGCCGCAGAGCTTAAGCAGAGACCCCCCCCCACCACCACCTCCCCACACAGTTTTTTTATAGCATCTTTTGAAGCAAAGCAGCATGGGTCCAAATTGCGATTTTCTCTCTGTTCGGTGGCGTGGAGCTCCTCTTAAAGGGCCGGCGACCTGTTCCGCTCCGCTTGGCTGTTTTGTTGGGGGGAGGAGCGCGTTTCCCACTGAGTCCATGAGGCTGCAGAGGTGGGGGTTGGGGGGTTATGTTGGGGGGTGGCTGGTAAACTGTTGCAAGAAGAAAGACATTTGTGTACACAGGACACAGTCACCTTTGGATGTTGAGATGTTGATAATTTTTTCGCCACTGAAAAATATATATGTATATACATTCATCATCTGTACCTCTGAAGGACAACATTTTTGCACAATAAAACACCATTGCTTTTGGATGTGGTCTTAGCTGAGGCATTACTTTAAGCAGGTGTCGGCTGTCTGTTGTACCTTAAGGCGCACCCCTGTGCTTGGCTCTTACATCTTGAGAGCTGGCCTGGAGCACACGGCCATCCTTCAGTACGTTTGGCAAACCTTTGCAGGAATTAAACTCCCTGAATAGTGACGAAATGCAATATATTGTGAAGGTAGAAGAATGTTTCACAATACAATATATTCTCAAAATATTGCAATATAATGCTTATTTAAGTATGTTACGGAGTGAAATATGTTACTCATGATCTTTACCCTACCAGCTGCCAGGCCGGTGTGTGATGTGAGAAATCCAGGCGGTGAGATGCAGACCCTTATTTTACCTTGCCGCTGTCTCCTGGGGCTGAGCCTCCTGCTGTCTGCGGGAAAAAAAGGGAAAACTGACAGGATGTGATTTGGCTGGCGTAATTGTGATGTGCCTCTTCCTCTCTGTAATTAATACGGGCAGACGGTGCACGTGGGCGCTGTCAGTCATGCGCACGGAGAGATCCGCGATCCGTACCTGTCGCACGCCAAGTCCCACCTGTTGCTCCTCCAGCGAATGGCGAGAGGGTGGCTCACGCCGCTGCCAAGAGCTGCCCTTCGGAATATTTTAACTGTGAGTTCCTGCCACACCACTATCAGACCAGCCAGGGGAAGATGGGGCTTAAAATCCTCAGTGTTGTCACTCTGTAGCGCCCACTCCTGGCCGATGGGCACTTGCACTTTCGTGAACTGGTCATACATTGATTTTGGGTTTCAGTGACGAGATAATAACTACACATCTAGTAAGAGTGTTATGCTTTTTCCCTGCAAGATCAGTTTGCCAAGTTAAATTCTCATGGTTGCTGAACTCGCTCAACTGAGTAGATGAAAAATGAACATTTCAATTTAATTGTGAGCCAAAGTGAAGACCAAACACTGATTTAATCTAAGCATTACTTATGTTATTACATTCTTTACATGGAGTAAAACCATCACTGAATGCAAATTAGGCTAGTTTGTTACATCCTCTGAAAATTCACCATTGGATGTGACCATGGGCTACAGTATTGGATGTAATTAACCAGAATCTCTAGTAGCAAACAAGCAGAGAGACGAGAAAGGACACAGGTGTTGAGTATCTTCTTAGTTTATAGAATCTCTGCCAGCACCTCTCGCAGAAGCAGAGAGACAGAGAGAGTGAAAGGTATGCAGGTGTTGAGTATCTTCTTAGTTTATAGAATCTCTGCCAGCACCTCTCGCAGAAGCAGAGAGACAGAGAGAGTGAAAGGTATGCAGGTGTTGAGTATCTTCTTAGTTTATAGAATCTCTGCCAGCACCTCTCGCAGAAGCAGAGAGACAGAGAGAGTGAAAGGTATGCAGGTGTTGAGTATCTGGGAAGTGTATGGAATCTGTGGCAGCGTGAAGTGCGGGATGGTTTTGTCTCGCCGCTCCGCCGCCCACCGCCCGCCATCCGCGTGGCATAACAGTTGGCCAGTCTTGGCAGCGCCTTAGCCTGAATCCCATGTCCGTCGGCCCGCCTCATTGAGCGGGTGTCCAGAGGTGGGCCCCACCCCCCTGGCTGATGAGGTGTGACCGTCCCAGCTTTACCTCCAAACCTGTTCAATCTCGTCGCACTTCTGGCTCCTGTCTGGCCAGCCTTGCTCACAGCTCATGTTATTTACCTTTGCTGCTGCTGGTGAATTTCATACGCCTATATTTATATTGTACAGCATATAATAACTGCAAATTATGGACTTTACAACCAACACCAGTGATGCCTAACCAGGGCTTCAATTGTTATATAATATACAAAATATGCCATTCAATATTATCATATTATAATTATTCTAATGTATAATATTCTACTATAGAATATCTAACTTTCCTGCTGAATGCTGAAATAATGTGAAATATGCCAATCCACTTTATGGGAAGATGGGAAAAATCTAACATTTTTTGGCATTTCCCCTAAAATGCTGTCATGCTGGTGACTCCTGGAGAGGAATTCTCAGCTTTTCATCAATTATTCATCCTTTCATCTCTCCTTCGTTGATGTATGAAGCTGTTTTCACATGTTGACGCCGCCTTCTGCTCGTCCTTATTCTCGAGGGTGTGAGTTTTTCTGACTAATCTGGATGTTCAGTCCCTACAGGCCTCTGGTAAAAGCCGCTACACCAGGGCCGGTGGTGTTTGGCTTCCTCCCCAGCGATCAGCTGTGAAAGAGCGTGAAAGCTCTTTAACTGGGGGCTCGTGACACACCCAGGTCATCGGCCTTTGAATTAAATTTATAGGGTGAAATTCATTCTCTATTTATTCCATATTATATCCTGATTGATCATGTACTATCCTATCCTCTGTGCCTTCAGCATCTATAGCACTGTGTATGCCAACCCTTAGGCCATACACTCACGCTTACATCTATCTACAATTACTCAACAGTCTGACGTCTGTCTCCAAGGACATCGAGGTTAACGCCTCTGCGTTTTGGAAAAGTGCCATGGGACCTTGACCTACCACTGTGAGTCATGACCTTGGGTCAATGACTCATCTCTGAGGATGGGTCTGAAGGATATGATGTCATAATGAAGCCAATGAAGAACTTGGGCCGCAGATGCTACCATTGGACAGTAAGCTCCTTCTGCTTCTGGGACATTCCGGCGGTCCGGTTTTGTCCATCTGGTTCACACCCAGCCGAAAATAACCAGCCTTGGGCACAGTGAACATGTCTGTTTGCAAACCTCAACACCATCCCGCTCCACCCCCCCCACCACCCCGTAACCATGCGGTTCACAGATCGTGATGAATAGCAGTTTTGTTGCCAAGGACTATGTCTGCGTCTGTGTCTTCTCTACCATTTTTTTTTTCTGAGCAAAATGAAACTCTTCTTCTCCGTTGCTGCCTCAGCTTTACTGTGTCAACAAAGCTGTTACCGAGAGCCGAAGCATGGACCAAGGACGCCGGACGACTGAACCCAGATTACACAAGCGCGAGAGGACAGCGGCCCCAGCCAGCTGCAGGCCTCACACAGCCTCCCTGTTGTCTTCCTGACCCCCTTTCTCCTCTGGAAGAATCTGGACAGGAGTGAGGGAGGGAGCAGGCCTCACTTCCCTGAAGAATTTAAAAACCATTTCAGACAGGCGCCATCCTTGCCTCGACTCGGTCTATTTTGGGCTGTTCTCTGTTAGAAACACTCCCCATATCTCTTTGCTGAAGAGCTTTCCGTTGTATTTCTGTAATCATGAAGAATTCTCAGATGTGTAACATTGTATGTTTGTCTCTGGGTATATTTGTTGGTACTTACCTGTTAGACAAGGGTAGGCAAGGAGGGCCACACCTTGGTAATTCTCTTCATTGTCTTTTTGAGGACACGATCCATTGTTTTACCTGATTTCACGATAATATCATGAATGAAAGCTAAAGACTTTTCTTGTGTTCCAATTTGAAACATTTCCTTGTGGCCTAAACTACGAGTGAGCCAGTAGTGATGTGTATAGCTTCAGTTGAATAAAGATTTTTAATATTTTCTCTTTGTTTGAAACACTTCCAGGAGCTGAAGTGGGGGAAGCTGAAAGCTGTAGGAAAGTAGTGTAAATGTGTTCATGGCCTGCTTTGGAGGTCATTGAGGATTGCGAGTAATCGTGTAGGTGTATTATATGTCAGTTAAAGAACCGGGCCTGAATACTAGTTCAAGAGCTGCTTTATCATCAAGCATGGGAGTTAATTGGCATCATTACCATTAGTTTATGTAAGGCCCTAGAAACTGATAAAAAGTGAAGATGTATTTTTCCCAGCAGAGGGAAGTGTTATGAGTACATTAATTAAAGAAAGCACTTTTTTCAACATCTCTGTTACGGGGTTTCCTTGTCGTGTCCGTCTGTAGTCCGGAGAATTAGTCATAACATGCTAATAGCAGGGGAGTCAGCTGATGATTGTTGAGGCATGGGCAGGGTGATATAGACCCGTACGCTGGTCTATATTTACGCGGCTCCATCGCGGCTCTTTGGCAGAATCATGGCAGCGTGAGCGATCGCGAGGCCAGATACGCTGGAAAGCGCCTGGTTGAGCAACCATCTGTCACTCTAACTAATGATACACTCTGAGTCCAAAATAAAAAAGCAAAACGAACATATATCTGGATTTCTGACAGTTTGTAAATCCGTTAATGAGCGGCTTTGAAACGCGCGCCGTACTTACCGATACTGTGGGATAGGAGCCAGTGGATTTTCTCACACTTGTGCGCCTCTGTTCCGAGGGATTAAAATGTATTATCAGGGGTGTTTTTAATCTTTGTGTCGCAGTGTGAAGTGGCGCTTTGGGAAATGAGATTTTGAACCTGTTGGTTGTTGGGTCGAATCCTGGGAATTAACTGCTGTTGTATCATCACTTCTGCCAATAGCCTTTCACTAGACCGGGTAGAGAAGATGGTTTCATCCAAAATTTTACTTATTTCTTAATGACTATTTATATTTATAAAAATCTATATCTGAATTGTATCTGTTCTTTTGAGTGATAGTCCATGAAACAAAAATGACAGGCAGGTTGGATGCACGCCAAAGTAATCTTTAGAATTTAATTTTATTTTTTGAAGTTTTTGGTTATGCCTTTCTCAAGGGCCGTGACAGCTTTAACTAGATGATCCATAAAAAAACAGGAGAGGAGACATAACAATTCATCATACCTTACGCAGATGACAGGTCATTCTGCTCCTGGAGGCTTAGCCTTTACCTCCCGTCCACAGAGAGCCCATCGCAGTGTGAACTCTGCCTCCAGCACCCCGGCCGGCTCGACGTGACCTGGCAGAGCGAGCGCTTCCTCCGCTCTGGAGATGCTATCTGCTGCGGGAGAGACTGTCGGAGTCGAGAGATGATTCAGGTTTTGACATTATCGTCTCGGCGGTTATTTTTTATAGTGTATTATCGAGGTAGTGGCAGCTCCGTTTGTCCGCATTACAGGAGAGACGACAACGGCGGCGGCGGCGGTGGCGGTGGCGTCCTGCTTCAGCAAACTATTAAACTTCAATAAACAGCGCTGTCGCCGGCGTCTGATTCGTGTCAGAGGTCACTCTGGGTCCCCGCGCCGTAGGGGGGAACGCGTGCGTTTTCCTCCATTTGCGTTCACCTTTTTCGTTGCGGGCCTGTGTTTATGAGCTGGAAGGAAGCGGTTTTGATGAAGCATTGACAGAGGGGGGGTGGGGGGGGGGGCTATGATATGACTTTCAGGATAAACCAACCCCCCCTCCAACATGCACACCCACTCCTGCTCTTGGCACGTTTTTTTTGCGGGGGGGTGATCAGTCATGTTGCTGGCGAACACAGAAGGTAGAAGAAGAGCCCTGAGGAGGATAATAAAGGAAGGGGTGGGGGGGTTGTGGAGCGCGTGGCTGCGTACCTGCTTTCCCAGGATAATTGGCAATCTGCTGTGGGAGATACGTGCGCGGGAGCCCATTAGGGCCGGGAGGAGGCCTCATCACCCCGCGCCGCCAATTGATTGATGAGTGCTTCGATGGGCGCGGAGGAAGATGGATGCACTGCGAAGATCCATCCGCCGTTCCGCGCTGCTGAGAGCAGGGCCGGCGGTATGTGCGCCAGAATGGGGGGGGGGGGGGGGGGATGTTCAGGTGATCAGGTGAGGTCAGGTAAGGCCAGCTGAGACCTCAGGTTTACCTGAGCTGTTTACCTACAGTCATGGGATGTTTATTAGTCTCTGTGAACCTCTGTGAGGCATTGAGAGCACGAGTAAACCTCGGCGAAACCACTTTTCCATTTTCCTCTTACATTGCTGTTGTTGAAAATTTTATTGCATCCGAAGATCTAGAGAATTTCAAATAAGTAGCTACCCAGATTTGGTCAGGTTGATTGGCCAACTCAGTCACTCTCTGAGCTGATATCTCATGTAGGACGTGATTCAGTGAAAGCAAATTGAAGTCTCTGTGACAGAAATTCAATCAAAACAGACGAAAGTTTGAATAAGGGTGTGTGCAATTCAATCAAAACAGACGTATGTATCTGTAAGGGCATATGAAGTTTGATTTTATAATGAAAAATAAACATTCCAAAGGACATACTTGTGTCTGCAGTAAGTGTGTTTAACTGAATCAAGCACGGAGTCTGTGTCACGTAGACTTGAGTGAAGCAACAAGCCAAAAGCATTTCTGTTGATCTTTAGCCTGCAGTTTTGATCTCCAGATTCCTGCAGCTCGTTAAGTGGATTAGCTGTTGACTATTTACCCTTTTCTCCAGCACATGTAGCCTCTCGCTTTACCTCAGCAAACAGTAACTCATCGCCATGTGAAGGGGTTTACACAGTGTCCTAAATTCAACCACTCTGCTCAACACGCATCATTTATTTATGAATTTGCTCACTAGTGTGAAATCACTCAACCTGTCAGAGCTTTCTTCCTCGTTCAGACTGAACTAGTGGCTAATTACACCCGTCATCCTTCCGGTTTCCAGGCTCTGAGCGACATGACAACCTTGGCTAAACACAGCAAATTAAGTTTATGACAATTTAATGCACTTCCACGCGGGGATAGTCCCTGAGATCTTGAGAAAGGAGCGAGGTGTTTTCATTAATAATCGGAGTCAGATGGCGTCATATTTTACAGACTGACAGCCTTTGATGACTCCCGGAGAAGAGGTTTTTAAAAATTGGCAAAGGTTAACTGCCACGTTCTCCTGTCCAGCTGTACACCCTGCTGTGTTGACTCCAGCAATTCCTTACCAGTCAGCGGTGCTGCCACAGATCAATTGAGATGCCGTAGCATTGATGTACGGGAGGAAGATTGAATCGAGGATTAGCATCGATACGGCGCAGCTTGCAGCAGAGGTCAAAATTAGCATTCAGAGACACGAGATGTTGATGTTTGAACGCAGGGGTGGGTAACCCCAGTCCATCAATGCCAGCTCCTGGAGCGCGGTCTCCAGTTTCCCATCATGCACCAATCCATGCTGTGTAATCACTTTTTAATGAACACCTTTTATTTCAGATTGGATGTTTTAGGAAATGGCTCTGAAATGTAGGAAAGGTTGACCGCCTTCCTTATGAGAGATCATTGTGAAATAAACACAGTGGGCGGGACCCCATCAAACCCACTTAGCCTCTTCAGGGCACCTGCTGTTCAACTCAAGCACACTTTACATTATAACTTCATTTATAGTTTCTATTTGATGGGAGGCAAGCAAAATGTACTTTTGAATGTGGTCATTTCACTCTAAAATAGAGTAGTACATAACCCTTTTAAGAATTTAAAGTCCATTTCGATTTAATTGTCTGTTTTCTTAAAGAGAGTGAAGTGTGTTTCGATGCCCTTAAAGATCTTGAGTTTGTTTGATTGGGTCTCAGTTCGTGTCTGGAAAAGCCGTGCATGTGCTAAGCTGGATACAGGAATCTGAAATGACCAAACCAAGTCCAGCATCCATCCAAACTCAGCTACCTCACTAAAGCCACCAGATAATTAAAAAAAGGGGGATTTCAATCATAAGGTGTTGCATAGATTTAAACCCAGTGAAACAGCTGAGATGCAGGTCTGGCTGGTGCTGTTTTCGCATTCTAAACAAGTCGCACTTACACAGCCTCTTCCTGCATGTATCTGTTTCATCCAAAGCTGGATTAGTCCGATAATGAAAACATAGTTTATAATGACAGATTGCAGCTGTCAGAGATAAATAACAGTGTTTGTGGGAATATCTCAGCCAGGACTGACAGGGTCTTCAGTTTGTTGTTTTTTTTTTTTCCAGGTGTCAGACTAAGCAGGCATTTATGCTTTGGCGGTCGATAGCTGCCGGCTTGTTGTAACGGTGGGAGGAACGTGGCCAGGTGTCCGGCTGTGTCACAAAAACGCCGTCGTCTGGCAATCGAACACACAAAATCACGCTTATGTAGGGGTGCAGAGTAAAGTTAAGGTGTCAGGTAGGAGTGGGGAATATTGCAATATTGTTTTTTGGATACATTTTTCTCTGAAACTTTAAAATTCCCCATGACTGAAAAATAAACTTCTATGCAATTCAAATGATGCCTGTGTGTGTTTTTTGATGGATTTTGGCAGAATTTCAGTCCTGCTGATGGTACTGGTTCTAATGGTCAAATGATGCATGTGTTTTTTGATTGATTTTGGCAGAATTTCAGTTCTGCTGATGGTACTGGTTCTAATGGTGAAATGAAATGAAAACAAAAACATGAGTATGACATTGCAAGACTCCTGGTGTGTATATTGTGAGTGTGTATTGTGAGTTTCCTGGCAGATCCAACCACGAGCATATGCTATTGGCGAATCTTAGGCATGTCCGCAGGTGGGGCAGTTGGATGATGATGATGATGATGATGTGTCACACCCAAACAGCGGTGTGAAAAGGTCATCTGCAGGCTGCAGGCTGGCACTGTCTCCCTGCCCTCTACCCTCTCCATCTGGAGTGGGGGTGGGGTTGACTTGCGCACACCTCTATTGACAAAGGCAACCAGAACACTAACTCCCACAGGGAAATGGCTGCAGCAGGGAACACGATGTGCACTGAGGTGCGGTAGTAGAGAGTAAATGTTGAGGAGCTGGGCTTGTAACTCAGAGGTTACAGTGTAGTGTAATGGTTAGGGAGCTGGGCTTGTAGCTCAGAGGTTACAGTGTAGTATAATGGTTAGGGAGCTGGGCTTGTAGCTCATAGGTTACAGTGTAATATAATGGTTAGGGAGCTGGGCTTGTAGCTCAGAGGTTACAGTGTAGTATAATGGTTAGGGAGCTGAGCTTGTAGCTCAGAGGTTACAGTGTAGTGTAATGGTTAGGGAGCTGGGCTTGTAGCTCAGAGGTTACAGTGTAGTGTAATGGTTAGGGAGCTGGGCTTGTAGCTCAGAGATTACAGTGTAGTGTAATGGTTAGGGAGCTGGGCTTGTAGCTCATAGGTTACAGTGTAATATAATGGTTAGGGAGCTGGGCTTGTAGCTCACAGGTTACAGTGTAGTGTAATGGTTAAGGAGCTGGGCTTGTAGCTCAGAGGTTACAGTGTAGTATAATGGTTAAGGAGCTGGGCTTGTAGCTCAGAGGTTACAGTGTAGTGTAATGGTTAGGGAGCTGGGCTTGTAGCTCAGAGGTTACAGTGTAGTATAATGGTTAGGGAGCTGGGCTTGTAGCTCAGAGGTTACAGTGTAGTGTAATGGTTAGGGAGCTGAGCTTGTAGCTCAGAGGTTACAGTGTAGTATAATGGTTAGGGAGCTGGGCTTGTAGCTCAGAGGTTACAGTGCAGTATAATGGTTAGAGAGCTGGGCTTGTAGCTCAGAGGTTACAGTGTAGTATAATGGTTAGGGAGCTGGGCTTTTAGTTCAGAGGTTACAGTGTAGTGTAATGGTTAGGGAGCTGAGCTTGTAGTTCAGAGGTTACAGTGTAGTATAATGGTTAGGGAGCTGTGCTTGTAGCTCACAGGTTACAGTGTAGTGTAATGGTTAGGGAGCTGGGCTTGTAGCTCAGAGGTTACAGTGTAGTATAATGGTTAGGGAGCTGGGCTTGTAGCTCAGAGGTTACAGTGTAGTATAATGGTTAGGGAGCTGGGCTTGTAGCTCAGAGGTTACAGTGTAGTATAATGGTTAGGGAGCTGGGCTTGTAGCTCAGAGGTTACAGTGTAGTATAATGGTTAGGGAGCTGGGCTTGTAGCTCAGAGGTTACAGTGTAGTATAATGGTTAGGGAGCTGGGCTTGTAGCTCAGAGGTTACAGTGTAGTATAATGGTTAGGGAGCTGGGCTTGTAGCTCAGAGGTTACAGTGTAGTATAATGGTTAGGGAGCTGGGCTTGTAGCTCAGAGGTTACAGTGTAGTATAATGGTTAGGGAGCTGGGCTTGTAGCTCAGAGGTTACAGTGTAGTATAATGGTTAGGGAGCTGGGCTTGTAGCACAGAGGTTACAGTGTAGTATAATGGTTAGGGTGCTGGGCTTGTAGCTCAGAGGTTACAGTGTAGTATAATGGTTAGGGAGCTGGGCTTGTAGCTCAGAGGTTACAGTGTAGTATAAAGGTTAGGGAGCTGGGCTTGTAGCTCAGAGGTTACAGTGTAGTGTAATGGTTAGGGAGCTGGGCTTGTATCTCAGAGGTTACAGTGTAGTATAATGGTTAGGGAGCTGGGCTTGTAGCTCAGAGGTTACAGTGTAGTATAATGGTTAGGGAGCTGGGCTTGTAGCTCAGAGGTTACAGTGTAGTATAATGGTTAGGGAGCTGGGCTTGTAGCTCAGAGGTTACAGTGTAGTGTAATGGTTAGGGAGCTGGGCTTGTAGCTCAGAGGTTACAGTGTAGTGTAATGGTTAGGGAGCTGGGCTTGTAGCTCAGAGGTTAAAGTGTAGTATAATGGTTAGGGAGCTGGGCTTGTAGCTCAGAGGTTACAGTGTAGTTTAATGGTTAGGGAGCTGGGCTTGTAGCTCAGAGGTTACAGTGTAGTATAATGGTTAGGGAGCTGGGCTTGTAGCTCAGAGGTTACAGTGTAGCGTAATGGTTATGGAGCTGGGCTTGTAGCTCAGAGGTTACAGTGTAGCGTAATGGTTAGGGAGCTGGGCTTGTAGCTCAGAGGTTAAAGTGTAGTATAAAGGTTAGGGAGCTGGGCTTGTAGCTCTGAGTGCAGTGTAATGGATAGGGAATTCAGCTAAGTAGCTGAGAGGATGCAGGTTAAATTCCCAGGTAGGGTTATACCATTGTACCCTTGGGAAAGATCCGTGAACTGAATTGTATCTGTAACTATCCAGCTGTATAAATGAACAGGGTGTAAAATGTAGAGGGGTGTCTGAAAAAGGCCTCATTATAAGTATAAGATGAGGGGTTCTCAAAGGCCAGTGCTTTAGCATGATTGGGGATCGGGGGGTATGGCTGTGGGTGTCCCTGGAGTGCTGTAATTCCCCTGGTCGAAATTACTTGCCCGCCTCAAGGAGCCCAGGCCTGCTAATTAACTGCCGTCTGATGCCTTGTGACGGTTGGAGTACTGCAGCGGCCATTGTGGCTTGGATAGACGCAGGCTCACTGTCTGACACCAGGTTAGAGGTGAAGTGCCGTGGCGGCCATTCCGGCTCAAGATTGCGCTGCCTCTGACAGTCGACCTCAGGGATGAGTGAGAAGGGACCTGTCATTCTCCCTTTCTCACAACAGCCGCGGGTCCTCATCATTTAATTGGCCCAATTTCTTTCAACTCGAAAATGACAAAGACTGGTGTCGCGTCCATATGCAGAAAAAAAAATTCTGTAAGCTAATCAAGGAGGATGCACACAGCAGATTAGCTCATTGATCCCCCTGTGGTATTGAGTGGAAACTGCCTGCTGGATTGAAGTTTCTTTCCCTGGTCTATTTTCATCTGTGGGCCACAGTACTTCTGTTTTTTTACCGGTCTGCTGTCCTGTCTTTCCATAACATTATATTTGACTCGAGTCATTAAGTGTATGATGAGAACGATTCTGGATTGCGCTGAGCTGTTTCCGAAACCCAAAAACTCACATTTAAAAAAAGTAACATTTATCAAAGACAGACTTTGTAAGAAAACAAAGATATTGTGACTAAAATAAGTATTGACAGAATACATACAATAAAATTAATAGGTTTATTCAAGTAAAATATTGAGTTTTGAGATGCGAGAGACAGAAGGAGAGGCACGTGCGTTCTTAGAGAGTGTGGGTGTACATCTGTGGTAAATACACAGTTTGGGTAGAGAGGAGTATGAACAGTATGTTACTGATACAACCAACCTGAGCATGAATGCATGAATGATGTTTAGGGACTCCAGAGGAGGCAATGGGGTAAAATAATGATAGTGATGGTACTTGTGATGGCAAATGAGACTGTAGGAGATTCTCTTTTCATACCCTGAACCTGTAGTTAAAAGGCTAACTTTCACATGAGGCTGATAGAGCCAGTGACAACACGTTATTTAATATTGTACTTAACAGTAATTTCTCATTGCAAAAAGTAAAATCAATTAAATTTAGTACAAGGGTTAACTTCTTCCAAAAGTGACAGTGAAAGTGAAGTGCAGTATTCTCTGATGTTTCATAATCTAATAAGTCTCTCTTTTTTTAACCTGGTAAAAAAAACCAATTAAATCCTACAGATACAGTAGTTGGGGCTGTATCATTTTCTCAGCACATTAATGGGATAAAAGATGTTTCTGTCAAGACACAATTAGAGGTGAAGTTTTGTTTAATAAGTTTCCTCATGTAGTTTTGTGCACAGGCGTCATTTATGCTGGGGTCATGATCCCACCTCTTTTTGTCGTGGCCCGTTTCGTCCCCACCTCTTTTTGTCGTGGCCCGTTTCGTCCCCACCACTTTTTGAAAGCCTTTAGTTAGTTGAGCCTGTCGTTGTCCCCAGCAATTTTGAAAACAGACTGACACCCATGGTTTTGTGGTTTTTGCTCTGGCTTTCTGGGTGCAATGTGCATAGAGGCTTAGGATATTTGGCACCAAAACTAAGACCTGGGTAATTGACTCTGTTCTCTCTTTCTCTCTCTCTCTTCTCCTGTTACAGATAGCACCTTCCAGAACCATCCGCGGCTCCGGACTCCCCCCCTCCCGCTGTCCCACTCCCATTCCCCGGGCCAGCAGCACCAGGCGGCCTCTCTAAACTCCCTCAACAGGGGGGGTTACACCCCTCAGAGTAACCCCAGCCCCGCCCCCAATGACCCCGCCCTGCCGGCCGAAGGCCCTGGCAACGCCACTGACACCTGGCTCCTCAACAGCAACATCCCCCTGGAGACCAGGTAACCAAGAGCTCCCCCGGGGCTGGGGCCCATCCCATAATACTCAGAGCTCTATTTGCCATGGCAGCGTTGATGTCCGCGTCTGATAGCTGGAGTGTAGCTCTCTTCTCTCTGTCTGCCTGTCTGTGTCTCTTGCTCCCTCTCCATCTCTCACACGCTCTGTCTCTTTCTCATGCTGTCATTTTTCTCTCCCTCCCTCTCTTGTTCACACACCTCTATCCTCTCTCTTGCACTCTCCTTCTCTTCCTGTCTGTCATTTTCTCTCTGTCAGTGTCTCTCTCAATTAAAAATCAGTATTGTCTCTCACGCACACGCAAACACACATACCTTCTCGCACTCTCTCTCTCTCTCTCATTCTTCTCCCTCTTTCGTTCTTTGTCTGTTTCTCACACACACACCCACACACACACAGGCTAACTCCTTTCCTGTCGTGACTCCACCATTCCCTGTGTCCTCTCTTCAGTCTAACAGCAAACATGCCATGCATGTTGATGTGTAAATTTACCGATGAATTGTTTTTGCATTGAGTTTTTTTTTTTACAGAACATACTTGATTCAATCAACATTTGTCATTAGCTTTGACCTGATAAGAAAATGGAAGTGTAACATTCTATTTTCACAGCAACTGTGTGACAAGTTAATTTTTGTTTTTAACAAGCCAATCAAAGTGACAATAAACAAAGCAAACAATTAAATTTAATTGTGAGCCAAAGGTAATTGTTGACTGTTGATGGAATCCTGGATTGGGTTTATCTTTAATTTGACTGACTGCTGGCCTCATTAAGTACGGCCTCCATTACACATGTCCACAGATCCCTTTATGACATCATAGTCGACATCCATACACAATGGGAAGGCGTTTTGTGCCTATTGGCTGTACATGCACTGGGAAACATGCTCTCTGAACAAGCTTCACCGAGAGACTGGAGGACAAGCGCTTTGCTTTGCTTTGTTGCTGATCCGACGCTGGGGGCCGAATGTAGCCGGCGATGCCTTCCGGGTGGATTTTTATCAGAGTGGAGAGCTCCTTCAAGAACCTGGGACAGAGTCTTCCCCATGCCCCCCAACAAACACACACACACACACACACACATACACACACACAAAAACAATCCAGAAAGGAGGACTTTTACACACAGCCATGGAGTTTGCCTGAAACCAGATACCGCTCACTTCCTCTGCATGTCCTTTGGCTAAAAGGGGGGGCTCACTGTTCTGACAGAAATCACCCAGATGTACAGGAGGAAGATGTCTGTTGTTTTTTCTCGTACCTTTTCGCATTACACTTGTTTCCATCAAGCCCATGTTCATCCAGGGCGTGCTTGGCTTGCATTTTTTTGCATCGTTAGTTTCCAGCCCCAGCGGCTATGACTGACACACTTAGCTGCGTGCGTGCTTTATGCCTCAGAGGCCAAAGGGTGTCAAAGCAGCCTGGGATACTTCTAGAGGCTCTATACCTGGACTCAAACCAGCAACCCCCTCTGGTTCTGACAGCATTACACGAATCGATACCATCACACCCATATATTTCTGTACATTTGTCAGCTAAGGCATTTGGAGAAGTGACCCAATGACCCGAAGAGGTTGAGATACGCCCCCCCCCCCCCAACCTCACATATTCTGGCTGTGGGGTATCTACAAAAGTTACAGCGAAGCTGGCCTCCTGCAGAGCAGTCGGTTGTCGATGGGTGGAGAACGGCCCTGTGCCATCAGGATTTACAGATTCTCTCTCCCATTGGACAGGACTCATAAGGGCCCTTGTGGTAACAAGCAGGCACTTGAAGAGACGCCCGTCTGTCAGTGGACGGGGCGCGTTTTTGATTTAGCAGACGATTACGGGGCCGGCCTCAGCAACGCCCCCAGCAGTCTGTTCTCGCTGTCACGCTCGGGATCCGTCTGCTCAACAGGAAAATGAACATTAATGTTAGAATGCGGAACGACAGTCAGCACACCTAATGAACGATTATTATGGGCTGCGGGATGATTCAGTGATGTCCCCCCCCACCCCCCCACTGCAGGTATTCCCAAAGGGAGGGAACACAGATGGCGGGAGGCAGACGCGTGCGGTACCCAGCGCAGAACTATGCGCCCACGCGATACGGACTATCTGCCTTTTCCTCCCACTGCTGTCTGTAATCGAGTGAGAACCACAGCCTTAAGGGTGCTTCCCTGGGGCGTTTTTCTTTTTGTTTGTTTTTTGGAAGAAAGCTAGCATAACATATTGTTTCCTCCAGTTTCCAAAAGGAAGAATTCATTGGACCCCCCTAATAAATTCAGGTCTGTGTGGGTTGGAACCAGTCACCATCTTGCTACAGTGTCAGGGAGATGTTTCTTTCTTTCTTTTTCTTCCTTTCTTTCTTTCCTTCCTTCTCTCGGTTCTCGCTCCCTTGCCAAGACTGTCACATTCATTAAAAGGGCCGTTTGCCTCCCCAGAACGCAAAGCTCGGTAAGCAGACCGGCAAAACGCAAACGGAACGAACAGGAAAAAGAGCAAGGCAAAGCAAAGCGCCTTTTCTGCTGTCGGATTGGACATGCTCACTATGCGCGTTCTGCGTGTTGACGGTTCATTTTTCCATCGCAGCATCTTGGCTCTCCCTTATGGAACAGCTCTTTACTCACACCACGCCTCACCGCCATCACGATCACGGAAGCGTACGCACAGTTCGCCCATGTTATAGATTTTTCTTTTCCTGGGGGGTCGATAAACCTCTCCTGCTGCCAGCAATTCCAAAGGTGTTCACGGCTTGTTTTAAAAACGCCGTGGCAACGCGTGCACTATGGAAACGCTCAGGGGACAGAGCGACTGTGATTACACTGTGACTTTATGTGTGCGTGCAACGGGGCAATGTGAGCCATGCATGCCAACTGTGATGAAGTTACTGTGATATATATATACAAATACAGTATATGATATATATATGTATATATAACACACATATGTATATACTGTACGTACATATATGTATGTATGTCTGTATATATATATATAAATGAACATACTTTTTTATTTTTAGTGACTTAAAATGCGTGCCCTTCAAACTCATCCTGCTCATGAAACCTGAAACAATACAATGTAGATAAACCTTGAAGGCACGATTGAATGTGATGCATTGTTTTCTTTTGACCACAATCTCAAAGGAGCCAGAATACTCTATTGTTTATCAGAGAAGAACAGGACGCTTACAGAGAGGGGCAGGGATCATTCAATACAAGGTATGGGGTATTCTGGGAAGGCCCGGTGTGCGTATTGCACCTGGAGTGAGAGAGGTAGATGTCTCACTAATATGTCTATAACAGTAGTCTAGTACCATAAGGGTTTCTTTCTTCATTTATCGTGGTGTTTCCCTGCATTTTCATTTTATTTTTTTTTTTTTTGTTGTTGCCGCTAGGGTTTTTTTTTTTGTAATTTGAGTGTCGTTCTGTGTGCATATTTCCTTTTTTCTTTATGTGTGTTTTATTTTCGTGTTCCCCCCTTACGTGCATGTCTCACTCCAGCTTCACCTCATCTTCTCCATCCTGTGTGTAGAAACATAGCAAAGCAGACATTCCTAGAGACTTTGCAGGACAACGTAATTGAGATGGACGTTCTGGCGTCAGCGCGCGGCGAAGCTGCGTTCAGCGATGGGTATGTGGCGCGTCGAGGACCGGCTCCACCGTAGTGTTTAGGACTAAATCTGCTTTGCCATGCCCCAGAGGCGACGCCTATGCTGACCCTCTGTCAGGTTTTTTTTATAAGAGAAAAGTTACACTTTTATTTATTTCATTTACTTATTTATTTATTTATTTATTACAAAAATGAATTCTGAAGAATCAAGTTAAAGATAGTATATACAAATGGATAATAGAATGGGTAAGTTAACCATTTGAAATACATCATTCAACCATTTAGAAACAAGCACAGCTCCTACAGAACTGTTAATAGTTGAAAAAACCTGTTTTAACTTGATTTCACCCATTCTTGGACAAAAATTCTAGTTTCATTGCACATTTTAATCAGTAACATCTCTCACTGCTGATATGAACATCTACAGTTAAAGTATTTCAAATGGATATTTGACCCAAGCCTGAGTTCTGATTTCCCTTTGATTGTCTTACCTGTGTTGATGTTTTAAATTCAGCAGCTGAATTTGTACGTGTGTCTCTTTAAATGTCATGAATATCATAGTCCGCACATTTATAGGGGTCCTTTTCTGATCATTGTTTCGTTGCTGGATCGACAGGTTTGTCTGTCATCGAGGCTTATAATCGTGTTCAGTATATTGCTTTATTTTTCATTCATTAAGGTTATACACAGAAAAGTTTAGCAAAAATAATTCAATGAAATAAAAAATAAAACAACAACAATAACTTTATTTACAATAGTACCTTTATTAAAGAGTATATCGGAGTTGTAAAGTGCTTTCTGTAAGGCATCTCAAACAGCTGATCATAAAGACGGATAAAATCGAAAATAAAAAGATAAATAAAATACAAAGCAGAGCTGTCTGTAAAGCCAAATGACAGATTAGCGTTCGCTGACTTTAATGAGCACGTGCAGTGAGCCTCGAAATAGTGTGCTGGTAACCTGAAGCATGACCTGTCTATCCAGTATGGAAATGCAGATCACTGGACCCTGCCTGTCTCTCTGCGGATCCCATTTACGGTCAGTAAACAGAGCCCCGTCGCCGTGCCGACGAGAGCTCCGCTCTGCCCCATGAATTTCAATGGCCAATAAACACAGTGGGGAAAAAAATCTTTGTCTTTCTAATCTCCTGGCTGGTGGATCTGAACCGTTGATGTCATTATGTTTTTTAATCGTATATAGCGTTTTTTTTTCCCCCTATTAACAGAGCAGCTCTGTTTGAGCAGGGCCATGCGGTGGTCGGTGGTCTTGTTCAGTAAAATTTGATTACCGTGGCGTCGTATCGGACGTGTTTGGTAATAAACCAGGCTGTTCCGCCTGCCCAGCAGGTGAGTGGGAAAAAAGGCACTGCAGAGCCTTGGGGCTCTGGTTTACTGACCGGCTAATGGAGTCCGCACACGCTCTGCAGCACAGTCTGTGGGTGGAGACCGTGTGAAGAGGGTCACTGGGGCGACGGGCGCTAACATGGGGTGGATTCAGATCTGGGTTTGCCAAACAAAATCCTCAAATTCATCAAGGAGCATTTAGACCAAAACATGTTACCAGGCAGGGATTATAAAACCAGAAGTCCCAAAAGACTGAGAGCACAAAGCACGCTTTCTCAGGTCCAAAGGGACATCAGATGAAAAGTGTGCAGGCACTATGTGCGGTGAAAAGGCTCTTGGGAAATGCTTGGTTTGAGGCCTACAACATCACATGTTTTCCTCAAGGTGTTGTTGAAGAGCTTCACTAACCTCCTTGCTCCTCGATGATGTACAATGGCATCAATTCTGAACACCCTCAGATATGGTGGCGTTACCGAGGGAACGCGTTAATGGAAGCGCTAGAGGCTAGTGGGGACCTAGATCCGAATTCACTCCGTGTCATTCCGTGGAGCTCAGGAAAAGCCATGGAAACGGGAGCCATGGCGACGTACACGGCGCTTGCATTGTGGGTGACAGGGCCTGTGCGTTCTCTGGCAGGCACTTCCTGTTCAAGCCCGGCGGGACGTCGCCCCTGTACTGCACCACGTCTCCGGGGTACCCCCTGACCTCCAGCACGGTGTACTCCCCTCCGCCACGCCCCCTGCCCAGAAACACCTTCTCCCGCCCGGCCTTCAGCCTGAAGAAGCCCTACCAGCACTGCAACTGGAAATGCGCGGCCCTGAGCGCCATCCTGGTGTCCGTCACGCTGGTCTTCCTCCTCGCCTACTTCATCGGTGAGTGACTGACAGTTACCCTGTGATGGAGGTGGGTCTGCATGCATAAGCCCTCCCCCTTTTTGAGCTGGGTTGTTTCTGATTGGCTCGTTTACAGGTGAGTTGCCAATATTGAACTGGAGGTCTCTTGTATTTGCTCTGGGTTGCCCTCCAGCACTGGAGGTATTTGCCTCAGGCCTAGACGGTATGTAACTGATTGCTTTTATGCAGTTGTCCAGTTTCCATTTTTTTAATGTATTCATTTAGTTTAAAATAATACCCTAACTGCATTTAATTTATAATATAGGTAACCTTATTATATACATGCAAATGACCCCCTTTCTAGTTAGCATATAAATTGTTGGAGCCACAGATTCAATCTGACTCAGGTGTGACAGCAAATAGGATTGTGTGTAGAAGCAGAGGGGCCGGGGGTGCGGAGTACGGATCCTTCCAGTGGAATCTGCAGTCTCAGCCCAGCACGGCCTTCATCACAGAGATAAATAATCTTCCTCACTCAGACTCTAATAAATATGCATTACAGCGCAGCTGTGAGACTATTCCTGTTCCCTGCCTTTGCTGTGGGCTGGCCAGGTCAGACCAGGACTGCTTTAAAATTCCAAAAATAGCAGAATTTTAATGCGGTATCATAATAGCATGGTTTTATCAGGGTTTTTTTTTAGGGTTTTTTTGTTTTTCATAGGTAAGCTTTTATTTGTGCAGTGAGCATCACTCCACCACACAGCTCTCCTTATCCAGAGCAAGTGAGTAAAGCTGTAAGCTGCTTGTCGTATTTTGTGAGCAGCGGATCAAAATTTTGATATGTGCTTATCGTGAATTACAAGTTTGGATGCGGTAGAAGAGCCTCCCTTGAGATTATGTATGTGCAACCCTTACGCTTCAAGATCAACACATATTTATGAGGTTTCAATTACCAAAAAGACAAGCACCAAATTCTCTGGATTGCTACTTCAAAGAACTGGGGGAGGGACAGCAGCAGAGAGTAATGACTGTGGAGTTGGGATTTTAACTCAGGAGTTGCAGGTTTGATTCCCAGAGAGAGCACAGCCATTGTACCCTTTAAATAGTCTCCGTTTAAGAGGCGGTGTAAGTCTGTGTGGATAAGCGCACCCCTATGAATGCAGACATCACTACCTAAAAACACATTGATAGAGTGGGGTTCCCAGAGGAGAAGGTGGATGTTCTCTCCCGACATGCTTGAGAAACTGGAGCGCGGCTTCGCTCTGGAAATGCCTCGTGCCGCTGGTGACCTGGCGCAGAGCCAGAGAAGGCCGCCAGGCCCACATGGCTTAATTACAGCTCATTATTTCCATCTCAGGTCTTCCTTCTCCTCCAGACCGAAACCCAAACCCCTCCCCACCACACAATACAGATTCCAAATCAAGACCACCTTGAAAACTGAACGCTGATGAGCGAACATCTTTGATGCAGTGTAATTAATTATTGCAATTAATTACTGAGGCCTGTAGTTTGAGGTTCTCTCACACTTGTCTGTTGGGCCCCTTTAAAAGGTGACTGACACTGCCCCCTACAGGACTGGAGTTAGAACTGCAGACACTGCGGCCCTCAAGGACTGGAGTTAAACCTGCAGACACTGTGGCCCTCCAGGACTGGAGTTAAACCTGCAGACACTGCGGCCCTCCAGGATTGGAGTTAAACCAGGAGACACTGTGGCCCTCCAGGACTGGAGTTAAACCTGCAGACACTGTGGCCCCCCAGGACTGGAGTTAAACCTGTAGACACTGTGGCCCTCCAGGACTGGAGTTAAACCTGCAGACACTGCGGCCCTCCAGGACTGGAGTTAAACCTGCAGACACTGCGGCCCTCCAGGACTGGAGTTAAACCTGCAGACACTGCGGCCCTCCAGGACTGGAGTTAAACCTGCAGATTTAGGTGCAGACTTCTGGGCCTCGAATTCGTGGCTGACGGGTGTGGCACAGCATAGAACTCAGCACTTAATCACACGTGCGTGCCACAGCCTTCAGCTGTTCGGTAAATCCTGCTCCTCCTCCTCCTCCTCCTCGTATGAATTCAGCCGTGAGCCCTCGCTAAATTATTTAAAAACACAAGATACATGTCTCTGACACTGTTCCACCGACCAACTCTCTGCATGGGAAGAGCACTAG
Organism: Albula glossodonta; assembly: GCA_019788955.1. NCBI lineage: Eukaryota > Metazoa > Chordata > Actinopteri > Albuliformes > Albulidae > Albula > Albula glossodonta. The sequence goes on from JAFBMS010000155.1 coordinate 242,341, forward strand.
GGAGGAATTGCATCTGAATTCCTGTGTGAAATTTCTGGAGATGTCCAGAAAATGCGTAAGGAATGTAAATAGAATATTACATATTCTGTCTGCTATTATGTCTGATTGGTGCGAAGGGCAGTGAAGATAAAGACTGTCTTTTCGCCTGTAAGGCTTAGATTAGCAACCACAACATGCTCTTAATGCAACAAATGTATGTCTCTCTCCTTTTCATTAATTTCATTCAGCGCCAAGCTCAGTGTTGCCACGGAAAATATTTTCTTCGATTTGTTACTGTGAATGAAGGAAATGGCCCGGCAGAGTGGAGTTTAATCTGAGCGCGTGTGAATTAATGATCGCGTCTTGAACGAGAACATTTCCTTTTGGCGAATGCATCTTTTCCCCCGGATGGAAGCCGGAACGCCGCGCTGCCCGAGCTAGCGCTGGCTTTTCCTCAGAGTTATATTACAACTGAAAACAGTTTAGCACTTTTGATTTACGGACGCCCTTTCTGCTGAGAATTCACTTTTGTTATTATTATGTTTGCGAAGAATCAGATTCCCGGGCCTGCGTTCCTAGAAAATATAAGTCTGGCCGGTTCTGGCCTACAGCCATGGTGAAGTGCACGGTGTCGTTTTCGTGACAGAGGTACAAAGGAGATGGCTAAGAAAGGATGAGCATTCTAGCGCTGCATTTTCCGCCATTTTCAAAACGAGCACCTTAAAAAATTGCAACCAAACCGATTCCAGAAAATGAGTGAACAAATTTGTTTTTTTTTTTTCTTTAAAAAGCATGCAGATTGCATCCTCATTAGCAGCGAGTGTTAAATTGATAACCTGTGCATGCATGGCGTCACTGCGTCCTGCGGTAACTGCCTATCAAACGAATGTGAGCATTCATCTCTGAATATTTCACACTGTCAATCTGTCTGTCCCTCAACAGTGCACATTACACAGCGGGCTTAACGCATGTGTCTCTCGCACGCACGGCTCAGTGACAATAGATGCAGTGTGTGCATTATGTATGAGTCACACTTCTGCGTCCGACGCCACGTTTCACAGGCTTTTATATGAACATATAACATCAATGTTTGATGCATTGAAATCCAGCATTTTATGAGAGCTGTCATGAGTGTAGATTACCACATGAGGAACTTGAAACTACCAAAGAAAAATAAATGAAATAAAATGAGAAGCAGGAAAACTTCAGCCGGCAGCTGCAGCTCTTAAAAGCATAACACAGTTCCGTGGAGGGCGTGTTGTGTGGTTTCTGCCGAGGTTTATAACTCTAATACTCCCATCTGCTGCTCGCAGAACCATATCCAAGAGCTTCAGCTTCAGTCCAGACATTTCCTCGACAGCTTCAGCAGGAATATTAATTGGAGAGAATGCAGACAGACAGACAGACAGACAGATAGACAGGCAGACAGAAAGATAGATAGACAAGCAGACAGACAGACAGATAGAGTTAGTTGACATCCCTGTCGCTACGTAGTTTATTCAGCTTAGAGGATTATATTTATAGCTCCTTTACAGCTGGATATGTTTGCCCCCCAGTGCTCATGTTAGTTCCCCCCTCCATAACGTTTAAACACCTCCCAAAGCAGACTGGTGGATTTTGTGTGGATTGCGTCAGCAAGGGGAGGTTTGTAAAAAAAAAAAAAAAAGGCTGTTTATTTCAACAATGAGATCTAGCTCCACTTCTGATCGTGCTCAGAGTCTCAGGGCTGCTGTTGACACTTTGGAGACGGCCACAAAGGGAGAGGCGCTTAGCATGAAGTACGAGCTGGATGGTTTATCAAGGGAAGAGTAACCACACGTGCCAGGAGTGTACCTGTGCTTGGAGAAAGCAGTGCAGTTCAGAGTGATAGTGCCAGGTTTATACCTCTCTGCTATAAGCCTGGTGAAAGCAGTGCAGTTCGGAGTGATAGTGCCAGGTTTATACCTCTCTGCTGTAAGCCTGGTGAAAGCAGTGCAGTTCAGAGTGATAGTGCCAGGTTTATACCTCTCTGCTGTAAGCCTGGTGAAAGCAGTGCAGTTCAGAGTGATCGTGCCAGGTTTATACCTCTCTGCTGTAAGCCTGGTGAAAGCAGTGCAGTTCAGAGTGATAGTGCCAGGTTTATACCTCTCTGCTATAAGCCTGGTGAAAGCAGTGCAGTTCAGAGTGATAGTGCCAGGTTTATACCTCTCTGCTATAAGCCTGGTGAAAGCAGTGCAGTTCGGAGTGATAGTGCCAGGTTTATACCTCTCTGCTGTAAGCCTATTGAAAGCAGTGCAGTTCGGAGTGTTAGTGCCAGGTTTATACCTCTCTGCTGTAAGCCTGGTGAAAGCAGTGCAGTTCAGAGTGATCGTGCCAGGTTTATACCTCTCTGCTGTAAGCCTGGTGAAAGCAGTGCAGTTCAGAGTGATAGTGCCAGGTTTATACCTCTCTGCTGTAAGCCTGGTGAAAGCAGTGCAGTTCAGAGTGATAGTGCCAGGTTTATACCTCTCTGCTGTAAGCCTGGTGAAAGCAGTGCAGTTCAGAGTGATAGTGCCAGGTTTATACCTCTCTGCTATAAGCCTGGTGAAAGCAGTGCAGTTCAGAGTGATAGTGCCAGGTTTATACCTCTCTGCTATAAGCCTGGTGAAAGCAGTGCAGTTCGGAGTGATAGTGCCAGGTTTATACCTCTCTGCTGTAAGCCTATTGAAAGCAGTGCAGTTCGGAGTGATAGTGCCAGGTTTATACCTCTCTGCTGTAAGCCTGGTGAAAGCAGTGCAGTTCAGAGTGATAGTGCCAGGTTTATACCTCTCTGCTGTAAGCCTGGTGAAAGCAGTGCAGTTCAGAGTGATAGTGCCAGGTTTATACCTCTCTGCTGTAAGCCTGGTGAAAGCAGTGCAGTTCGGAGTGTTAGTGCCAGGTTTATACCTCTCTGCTGTAAGCCTGGTGAAAGCAGTGCAGTTCAGAGTGATAGTGCCAGGTTTATACCTCTCTGCTGTAAGCCTGGTGAAAGCAGTGCAGTTCAGAGTGATAGTGCCAGGTTTATACCTCTCTGCTGTAAGCCTGGTGAAAGCAGTGCAGTTCAGAGTGATAGTGCCAGGTTTATACCTCTCTGCTGTAAGCCTGGTGAAAGCAGTGCAGTTCAGAGTGATAGTGCCAGGTTTATACCTCTCTGCTGTAAGCCTGGTGAAAGCAGTGCAGTTCAGAGTGATAGTGCCAGGTTTATACCCCTCTGCTGTAAGCCTGGTGAAAGCAGTGCAGTTCAGAGTGACAGTGCCAGGTTTATATCTCTCTGCTATAAGTCTGGTTAATGTGTGAAATGCACGCTCTTTCTGAACATAAATACACTAACGTAAGCAGTATTTTCGAACTAATCGATCAAGTTAGCTCAATGAAGGCAGGTCTGCATGGGAGGAGGAGGCTAGGACCATAGAGCAGGGGACGGGAGCCCCGCTCCCACAGAGACGCATGATGTCCAGGTTTTCATTCCAACCCAGAACCTGATTCCATTAACCAGCAGCTCATCAGTGCCGGTATTTGATTGGGGTTTCTCATTGGTTAGTGATTAGTGGGGATTTCGTAGTGCTAACTCTGCTTCAACTCTGCTAGCACAAGACCAGTCTGTCTCTTTTTCCCTGCCTGTCTGCTCTCAAACCCGTAACCGGTCCTGGGAACCACAAATCAAGGGGGGTGGCGGGGGGGGGGGGGGGGGGGGCGTCCCTGCCAGAGCCAGCAAAACAACAGAGCACACAAACGGGGCCATCAGTCTTTGGGCCAGCCCTCCATTTGGGCCTGACAGTGGCCATTTTGGAGCTCCCGAGAAGTTATGGTATGGGGGTAGATTGGGGGTGGAGAGGCAGAGAAAACAAAACAAAACAAACAACTTTATTGTTCGCTTCTCGCTGCCACCGTGTCATGAAAGAAAACTCCCCTCCCTCCCCACCCACCCACGTATCTCTGATTTTACCGCTCTGCCGCTGAGAGTGAAGTTGTTCTTTTTCTTGCGTTCTTGAGTCTGTGAGGGAATGCAGAATAAAAACCTTTCGTTCTCTGAACGTGACAGATGAAAGATTCCAGGGTGAGTTTTTTTTCCCCCCCTGTCCGAAATGGCTATCGATTCTGGAAATTGCGTTCGTCCTTTTATTGCAGCTGTATGAAAGACCTCGTAATTTCAGCCCCCTGGACATTTAGCCGTATTACAATGGGGGCGAATTAAAAGAGCGTTGCAATCCAATACGCTGCTAATTAATGGGAGGGTTTTTTCCCCACTGGGGATGAGCACAACAGCCCGTTTGCACTGGGTTTGACCCACAACATGTCAAAATCACATTATGGTTTCTTCCTTGCAGTTTAGGTGCTAACTGTTAAATGAGAGTCAGACAAGGGCCGGCTGACTCAATGGGTCATTGATTATCTGGCAGGGGTAGACAGCGGTGAGGTCATTATGACTGAGACTGGATGAAGCTCTTTGCTGTGAACCCGCACGTTTGTTTCAGCTCATAAACGGAGCCATTTCCATAGCCCCACCTTGAAGTATTTTCTCATTGCTAGACTAAAATCGTCTCGAGTGGGAATCTTTCCGTCTCTGTTTTAATGAACTTTGGTGCTTCTGCAGGAGAAATTGCTTCATAGTTCAACATAATGGCATCGGAGCCATGCGGAGTCACTGTCACACGAATTAACCAAGTTTTGACAGTTGGTTAGGATGCATATACTAGATGAAATTGAATGGAACATTTTAATATATTAATATATTATTATATAATATATATTATATAAGTCTTGTAATTGGTTTTTTGGCAAACACATTTGAAACAAGGGAACAAATAAAATGCTCATGTATATTTTGGGGAGGGGTGAGTGTGTAAGGCTTTTATCAACTGTCAGGGTCCATCTCTGAAAAATGTCAGATAACAGCCAATTTCTGACAATAGGGGAGTGAAGCATAAGGTTAAAACCGAGCACACACACGCACACACACACACACATACACGCAGACACACGCACTCACGCACATGCACACACACATTCACACACGCACACACTCATACACACACACACATACACACACACGCTCTCTCACACACACACACACACGCAGACTGGTGTGTTGGAGAAGGACATAAACACGCTTGCCGAGCACAAAGGCCCTCTTTAATTCCGATGCTCATTTCACATGTCCTAATTGATCCGTCAGGGCGGCTGTGCTGAAAGCAGAGCAGCAGGCCGGTGACGGATCTGCAGTGCCTGTCCTCTTCCTTATTCTTTTTTTTCCGCTGACCGGAGCGTTCAGCGACAGGGCCTCTCACTCCGCCGTGCTCGTCTCGTCCATTCACTGCACACTCATCCATCATGGTCGCCCCCTCCCTCCCGGTGTCCTGTGCTCCCATTGGGCGGGGGGGGGGGGGGGGGTCCCTTTTGTTGACCTCCTCAGATATTGGAGAGTCTCCATCTCTGTCTTTAGTTCTTTAGTACCCCCCGACGTCTCCCACCTCCCATTCTCCAGTCGTGCTGACTCTGCTGCTTCCCGGCCTCCCGCGCCGTGGCTGCAATTACTGAGGGTGGTGTCGAGAGGGAGAAATAGACTCACGTTTTCAGGGTGCTGAACGCTCTGCTTTTTTTGGGAAACCTTCTGTGCCACCCCTTTTGTCCCAGCTTGACTGGTGACTCAGCACTTTTTGGTTTGTTATTGGGTTGAATGGGGATGGGGGTGAGGGGGTGAGGGACCCTGTCAGTCTCCTGTTGTTGCGCTGTCAGCAGGTCTGCAGGTTAATGTCTGTGTCACCTCATTCAGCACCCTGATGTCTTCTCCCCTTTCATTGGAAAACTACTGTTGTTCGAGAATGTTCTCGTATTCGATGAACTTTAGAATCAGGCGAATACTTGGCATAGTAGAGCTTAGGAAATGAGAAACATTTTATTACATTGGACAAGTATGAGTTACCATTATGTATAGAGCAATAACATTGTGTCCTTTGTGTGTTTGTGTGTTTGTGCGTGCGTGCGTGTGTGTGTGTTTTAGCCATGCACATGCTGGGGCTGAACTGGCACCTGCAGCCGCTGCAGAGGCAGATGTACCAGCTGGCGGAGGATGGAGACAGCACCTCGCCTGTGCCCACGGACCTGGGACTGGCCCCTGTTGGCAACACTGGCCTGGAGCTGCCCGACCGCAGGGGCAAGGATGACGGTAAGGGGCCCTCCGCGATCTCCTTCAGATCGTGTTCTCATTCAGAACCCTCTCAACATTCCGCCACCTGTGTTCTCCTTCAGAACCCTCTCAACATTCCACTGGCTGTGTTCTTCTTCAGAACCTGTTCCACACCTCAACACATTACCTGAATGAGACTGAGTGGCTACTTAAAGCCAGCTACTTAAAGTGATTTAAAGCAGTTGTGCTATTAACATAAACTGTTTACACATTTGCTCGTGCTAACAATTTCATAATTAGTGCCGTATGTTTTACATTACATGGGGCATCCTGGTGTTCATTGTCTTGTAGCTATGAATTTCTTCAGCCCCTTCAAATCCATCCAAATCACCATGACAACTGAATAAAGGCATGAGATGCGTCCAACTAAATCCTCCTCCCCCCAGTCAAGATGTCAACTGTGTCCAAAACAATCTTATGCAGGCCCCCATAGGGAGGGTCAGGTAACGGCTCCTGGTTTTGTTTGGGCCAAAAATAATTCTTCCCAGGGTTTCAAAATTATACTGTGGGAATTCCCATACCACTCTGTGAATGGAACAGACACTGAAAACACCTTACAAAGTTCATACGAAGCCACATGGGCACGTTATGCTGAAATGCGTAGGCCCTTTAAGGTAACAGAAAATGTTGCTCCCTGTGAAATCTCGTCTTTTGCACACACAAAAAAAAGTGAAGTCATTACGATTCGTCATCCGTTCCCACACCGAGCGTGGCTCGGGCACATTGCGGAAATCTGCATTGTAATCCAATGAAAAAGTCCGGAAAAGTTGCTGGAGAGTGGAATAATGTGATTTGTTTCCTAGAGGGAGAAGCGCGGGACAGCTTTAGGGGATTGGGTTACCCGGGCGGCTGAGATGCAGAGGATTAGCGCCTGTGTCCCTCTCCGAAAGTGGAAGCTCTGCCTTTCATCTCTTAATTTGGGCTCTTTTTCCTGGCAGCGGAAGAAAGCAGGGCAGCATCTTGGCGGCTAAACCCCAGCACTAACAGAAGGGTACGCGGCTGCAGAAAAAGGGAAAAAAAAAAAAAGTTTGTCTCTCTCGCGGCCCCCCTAACAAACACTGCCAATTTAGCCGCGCTAATTGCCGCGGGCAACAGAAAAAGGTGAGAGATCAGCTCCGCCATTACCATATAGATTAATCCCAGGGCTGGCAGCCCTAAATACCAGCCTGGCGAACGAGCGGGCCACGTAAACAGTGACAACAGCACCAGGAATCCTCTGGAGAAAGCGCCCCTCTGACTGACATCTGGGGCTGAGAGGAAATCAATGGCTGCGGCTTTCCAATTCTGCCTTACAGCGCAGCGACGTCCAGCAAATCAGGTCCTGCTGATCCACCCTACATCCACATGTTTATGTGATTTAAAAAAAAAAAGAAAGACGGAAAAAGAACGTCCTCTCAGCCTGTTTCACATCTCTCACGTACGCCTCTTTAAGATCGCTTTCTCTGCCATGCATGTGAGAGTCGCAGCTGGAGCCGATAGAGCAGGACTGACCCGTGTCTTGAGGCTGGGTACATTTTCACGAGACGCTGTTTAATTTCAAGTGTTTCAGGCTCGGAAGCCCATATGCCTGACTGCAATTTTCTTGTCCAAACTTTTTTTTTCTTACTTCTCTCTTTTTTTTATCTGCAGTAAACCAAATCGTAGAGCTCATTTTATCTGTTATTGGCACAAAAACGATGTGAAGGAATGAACAAAAACGAAACTGAAATATCCGGGTGCACATATTTTTTTTTATGTCATAATAAACGTAATCTGGAGCGTTTTGGCAAATACATTATCTAAGCCCATTAAATTGGGAGGTAGGAGAGCATGTCGACTTGGAAATGACACTTTGTGAAAGGATAAACTGCGAGGGGAAAGGATGGAGAGCCATCTGCCAGGCAGAGAGCGGCCTGATCTCACATCTGCGTCCAAACGCGGTGGGCTTGGCAGCGTGGGAGTCCGTCTGAATGGAAATGAGCGCCGGCACACACACTGGCCCCTCTGTACCCATCAGCTGCCTCCCTCCACTCTCTTACCGCCCCTTTCATGTGGGGATGAGGTTCGGGCATCAGCAGCAGGAAAATGTCTGCATTGTGTTTGGTTTATTTACCGTATCCAGGCTGCTCTTACAAGTACCTTAAATGCTTGCTCCAGCTGAACTTAATTTCTGATTTCATTCAAAGAAAGTTTCATGAAACGGAAGCAGAGAGTGGAGAAACAGGAATTTACCAAACTAGTAGAATAAAACCATTTGCTCATTTGCTCAGAAACTTTATTACCAGTTAATAAAGCATTAATAGCCACTACACGTGTGTAATACCCAAGACCATATGTCACTCATTGTGGCTGTGTGACTAATTGTGTAAGGGTAATTTGGATGTGAATCATTGCACAACGCCATTTTCAAACTACAGGATGCAGAAACATCAGAATTAGTCAAGTGGGCTTCTTGTGTGAAGCTGCGGTCATCGTTCTTTTGCAAACCGCAGAACTGGAGGCATAGAATACTGCAGACAACAAGATGTACAGCCAATAGCATTGTTAGTTCTTCTGTCACCTTGTCAAACTCCTGGGCCGCAGCGTCTGCAGGTTTAACTCCAGTCCTGGAGGGCCGCAGCGTCTGCAGGTTTAACTCCAGTCCTGGAGGGCCGCAGCGTCTGCAGGTTTAACTCCAGTCCTGGAGGGCCGCAGTGTGTGCAGGTTTAACTCCAGTCCTGGAGGGCCGCAGTGTGTGCAGGTTTAACTCCAGTCCTGGAGGGCCGCAGTGTGTGCAGGTTTAACTCCAGTCCTGGAGGGCCGCAGTGTCTGCAGGTTTAACTCCAGTCCTGGAGGGCCGCAGTGTCTGCAGGTTTAACTCCAGTCCTGGAGGGCCGCAGTGTCTGCAGGTTTAACTCCAGTCCTGGAGGGCCACAGTGTCTGCAGGTTTAACTCCAGTCCTGGTGGGCCGCAGTGTCTGCAGGTTTAACTCCAGTCCTGGAGGGCCGCAGTGTCTGCAGGTTTAACTCCAGTCCTGGAGGGCCGCAGTGTCTGCAGGTTTAACTCCAGTCCTGGAGGGCTGCTGTGTCTGCAGGTTTAACTCCCGTCCTGTAGGGGGCAGTGTCTGCAAATTTATCTCCAAGGTTGGAGGGTCACAGTGTGTGCTGGTTTTTATTGTTTCCTTTCAGCCAGTCTGAGCCTTGGAAACAAGCTGTGTGGACTCTTTAGCCAACTTACCCAATGACAGTTGATCTGAATTAGGCTTACGAATGCAGTTAGCCATTCCAGCTTGGGCGGAAGATTGAAAATCCATCTTAAATCCCGGTCCAAAACAAAAACCTCAAAGCTTTCCAGTCCTCTGTCTTAGACTGGGGTCTCTGTAAAGCTGTTTCAAGACAATGTCCTTGCACAAAGCATGACACAAACATCTTACACTGAATTTAACTGGAAAAACTGAATAGATACAGGTCACCTTATGGTACACATTCATTTATTACCCTTTGTTTGACCAGAAGGATATTGATAATTATAACCTGTCATGTTGCAAAGGTGTTTCAGTGGGTCTGTCTCTCCGGTGTGGTGCTGCAGGCAGGTTGGATGGCTGGTATCCGGACGACAGCTTTGTGGACATGGGAGAGATTGACGTGGGCCGGAGGGTGGCCCAAGAGGTCCTGCCCGGAATATTCTGGAGGTCCCAGGTGTTTGTGGATCACCCCATGTACCTCAAGTTCAATGTCACCCTGAGCAAAGACGCGCTGGTGGGAATCTACGGACGAAGAGGCCTGCCGCCCTCACACACGCAGGTTAGCCCGTGCGTGCATGTACACAATACACACACACACACACACACACACATACACACACGGGTACACACATGCACCTATATACACTTACACAAACACATGCATATACATTTAAACATACGCTCACACACATACACTCAGTTAAGCATATTCATACACACATGTACGCACACATATGCACACATTATGTACTTACATATGCACCCATATGTATACATTATACACACACACTTACCCTTATACGAACACATGCACATGCATTCACACATATGAACACATGCATACACACACAGCTGAGCTGAGACATGCACATCTGAATGCTATTTTTACAAAACCTCTCTTCCTCTGCTCCCACAGCAGTTACAGAACCGCATGAGTAGACGGTCTCGTGTAGGCCGATCAGCGCTGAATAGCAGGAGTAGCGGCTGGTTTAGCGTTTCGCTGCATTCATTGATTCGCTCAGGCTCGTGTTAAAGACGTATCGATCGGGGCTCATGAATCAAAAGCAGGGGCCAGTGTCAGATCTGCCCTCTTTGAAGTTACAGTTGTTGCAGATACATTGTTACAGATGCGCTGTGCGTGTGAGACCCCCATTAGAGCGAGCGCCTATCTGGCCTGCCCCTCGTTAGCATGACCAAAACACGCACAAACCTCCTGCTTTAACATCAGCCGATGTACATTACGGGAGATATTGCAGAAACCTTCATTACGGTGTGTTCCGGCCCATTATGGGGTTCCAGCCGTGCTAAATTGCATAAGAGATTAATTATACATATTGGGTCTGATCTCTCCGGCGCAGCCTCCACTGATGTACAGATATGAACAGGGCCTGAGCGAGCATCCCTTCAATTATTTACACCCAGGCGGCTGGCTTTTCCTGCACAAAGTCCTTTTAAGTCGATTAATAGATTTTGTCGGTGCAAACGGTAAAGAGGCGTTGCACTGGGGTGGGGAGGAGAGGAGAGTCACCGCAGGGGTAGGGGCGGGGGGGCGGGGGGGGCTTGTCTCATCGGTATTCACCATGAGCCATCTCTCACACAATCCAGCAGGGAAAAATCTCTGCAGATGTTATTCTGTAAACAGTATCTTCAAATTTATTTGCCTTTAAATCTCACAAAATGTTTCAAGTGTGGAATGCTGTAAAGGTTCCCCCCCCCCTCACCAAAAAAAGGCTTTTATTTATGTTTTCTTGAGAGGATTTTTGTGGGGGAAAAATGTTTGACCTTAAGGCGCCGTCAGGAGAGTTTCTGAGCTGATCCTTGCTGAAATGTAAATGAGACGTAGCGTTTGGTGGCGCGGGTAAAAGCAGCGATAGCTGTGCGGGTTTTGGGCAGAGTCATGGATTATACAGAGCTCAGCAAACCTACTGACGCCGAATGGAGACCTGACCTTCCACAGAAAAACTGTGGAGAGCAGTGATTTTCTTTGAGCTTTGTGGCTACAACAGTTCTCTGTATGTGTTTGGGGTTTGGTGTGCCCCCTGTAAAAGTTCTGTGTGTGTGTTTGGGGTTTGGTGTGTCCCCTGTAAAAGTTCTGTGTGTGTGTGTGTTAGGGGTTTGGTGTGTCCCCTGTAAAAGTTCTGTGTATGTGTTTGGGGTTTGGTGTGCCCCCTGTAAAAGTTCTGTGTGTGTGTTTGGGGTTTGGTGTGTCCCCTGTAAAAGTTCTGTGTGTGTGTGTGTTAGGGGTTTGGTGTGTCCCCTGTAAAAGTTCTGTGTGTGTGTTTGGGGTTTGGTGTGTCCCCTGTAAAAGTTCTGTGTGTGTGTTAGGGGTTTGGTGTGTCCCCTGTAAAGGTTCTGTGTGTGTTTGGGGTTTGGTGTGTCCCCTGTAAAGGTTGTGTGTGTGTGTGTGTTTGGGGCTTGGTGTTTGCGGCTTCCCCTGTCACTGTTCTCTCTTTGTGCAGGCAGTGAGTAATGGTTCTCTCAGTGTGTGGACCATGTGTAGCCAGTTTCTGTGTTTGCGGACAAGTGTATTAGTTCTCTGTGTGCCATGTTTCTCTGAGTGTGGAAGGAGTGTAACGGGTCTCTGTGTTTAATGGGTTCTCTGAATGTGGAAGGAGTGTAACGGGTCTCTGTGTGTAATGGGTTCTCTGAGTGTGGAAGGAGTGTACCGGGTCTCTGTGTGTAACGGGTTCTCTGAGTGTGGAAGGAGTGTACCGGGTCTCTGTGTGTAACGGGTTCTCTGAGTGTGGAAGGAGTGTGTCGGGTCTCTGTGTGTAACGGGTTCTCTGAGTGTGGAAGGAGTTTACCGGGTGTCTGTGTGTAACGGGTTCTCTGAGTGTGGAAGGAGTGTAGCGGGTCTCTGTGTGTAATGGGTTCTCTGAGTGTGGAAGGAGTGTACCGGGTCTCTGTGTGTAATGGGTTCTCTGGGTGTGGAAGGAGTGTAGCGGGTCTCTGTGTGTAATGGGTTCTCTGAGTGTGGAAGGAGTGTACCGGGTCTCTGTGTGTAACGGGTTCTCTGAGTGTGGAAGGAGTGTAGCGGGTCTCTGTGTGTAATGGGTTCTCTGTATGTGTGGTCTGTGCTTCTGCAGTTTGACTTTGTGGAGCTGCTGGACGGGCGTCGGCTGCTGGCTCAGGAAGCTCGGGGGCTGGAGAGCTCACTGGACCAGCACCGTGGCCCAGTTCTGCTGGCTCGGCACGACACCGGCTTCATCCAGTACATGGACTCTGGCATCTGGCACCTGGCTGTCTACAACGACGGGAAAGAGTCGGAGCATGTCACCTTCATCACCACGGCGATAGGTGAGCACCCCACCGGATACCAGTTGCCAACAGTTACCATCATGCATCTGCTCAAACCCTTCACTAAACCGGCTGATTTTTTGCCTCCCTGGATAAAGAGTCGTGGTGACTAGAGTTAGCTGGTTCAGTGCATGGATGGAACACATTCAGGGTTATGCTAATCAGAATTAGGCGATTTAGCACATGGGTGGAATAAATACATGTTAGCACTTACATTTTCTAAAGCTGTGGTTTTCCACCTCAGGTCTACAGTAACTGTGAAGGTCCCACGCATAGATCTGTGCTGCTCCACTTCAGGCCTGGAAGGCTGCACAGTGCGCAGGCTGTGCTGTGTTATTTAAGCATTTAAAGAGGGTGATTAACACCCATTCCCATTATTAACACATACATTCACAGTTAACTTCCTTCCCTCTGGTTTCCTGGGGTCTGAGCTAGTTGTCAGATGTGAGGATTTCTGATTGGGTCAGTGATTAGCTCAGGGAGCAGCTGATTGGGTCAGTGATTAGCTCAGGGAGCAGCTGATTGGGTCAGTGAGGAGCTCAGAGAGCAGCTGATTGGGTCAGTGACTAGCTCAGAGAGCAGCTGATTGGGTCAGTGATTAGCTCAGAGAGCAGCTGATTGGGTCAGTGACTAGCTCAGGGAGCAGCTGATTGGGTCAGTGACTTGCTCCGGGAGCAGCTGATTGGGTCAGTGACTAGCTCAGAGAGCAGCTGATTGGGTCAATGACTAGCTCAGAGAGCAGCTGATTGGGTCAGTGAGGAGCTCAGAGAGCAGCTGATTGGGTCAGTGAGGAGCTCAGAGAGCAGCTGATTGGGTCAGTGACTAGCTCAGGGAGCAGCTGATTGGGTCAGTGACTAGCTCAGAGAGCAGCTGATTGGGTCAGTGACTAGCTCAGAGAGCAGCTGATTGGGTCAGTGAGGAGCTCAGAGAGCAGCTGATTGGGTTAGTGACTAGCTCAGGGAGCAGCTGATTGGGTCAGTGAGGAGCTCAGTGAGGGTCTGCCAGTGCCATGTGCACCGCCCTCTCCTAATTTGGAAGTGGGTCGAGTCTGAACAATGTCCTTCAGCTGGAGAACAGAGAGGGAGAGAGCGGAGGAGAGGGAGCAAGTAAAAGAGAGAGCAAGAGAGAGAGAAGGAGAGAGTAAGAGAGAGCGCAAGAGAGAGAGAGGGAGAGAGTAAGAGAAAGGGAGAGAGTAAGATAGAGAGAGAAAAAGAGAGAGAAATACAGTGAGAGCAAGAGCAAGGGAGAGAGGTAACATGAGAATAATAGAGAGAGGGGGAGGGAGAGAGAGGAGGAGCCTGTTTACAGCTTCAGACGGCTTTTTTACTGCACAGCTGCATTACTGCACAGCTTCAGTAAAGCAGTTTACTCTACAGCTTCATTACTGCACAGCTTCAGTAAAGCAGTTTACTTACAGCTTCATTACTGCACAGCTTCAGTAAAGCAGTTTACTCTACAGCTGCATTACTGCACAGCTTCAGTAAAGCAGTTTACTCTACAGCTTCATTACTGCACAGCTTCAGTAAAGCAGTTTACTTACAGCTTCATTACTGCACAGCTTCAGTAAAGCAGTTTACTCTACAGCTGCATTACTGCACAGCTTCAGTAAAGCAGTTTACTCTACAGCTTCATTACTGCACAGCTTCAGTAAAGCAGTTTACTTACAGCTTCATTACTGCACAGCTTCAGTAAAGCAGTTTACTTACAGCTTCATTACTGCACAGCTTCAGTAAAGCAGTTTACTCTACAGCTGCATTACTGCACGGCTTCAGTAAAGCAGTTTACTCTACAGCTTCATTACTGCACAGCTTCAGTAAAGCAGTTTACTTACAGCTTCATTACTGCACAGCTTCAGTAAAGCAGTTTACTCTACAGCTTCATTACTGCACAGCTTCAGTAAAGCAGTTTACTCTACAGCTTCATTACTCCACAGCTTCAGTAAAGCAGTTTACTCTACAGCTTCATTACTGCACAGCTTCAGTAAAGCAGTTTACTTACAGCTTCATTACTGCACAGCTTCAGTAAAGCAGTTTACTCTACAGCTTCATTACTGCACAGCTTCAGTAAAGCAGTTTACTCTACAGCTTCATTACTCCACAGCTTCAGTAAAGCAGTTTACTCTACAGCTGCATTACTGCACAGCTTCAGTAAAGCAGTTTACTCTACAGCTTCATTACTGCACAGCTTCAGTAAAGCAGTTTACTCTACAGCTTCATTACTCCACAGCTTCAGTAAAGCAGTTTACTCTACAGCTGCATTACTGCACAGCTTCAGTAAAGCAGTTTACTTACAGCTTCATTACTGCACAGCTTCAGTAAAGCAGTTTACTCTACAGCTTCATTACTGCACAGCTTCAGTAAAGCAGTTTACTCTACAGCTTCATTACTCCACAGCTTCAGTAAAGCAGTTTACTCTACAGCTTCATTACTCCACAGCTTCAGTAAAGCAGTTTACTCTACAGCTGCATTACTGCACAGCTTCAGTAAAGCAGTTTACTCTACAGCTTCATTACTCCACAGCTTCAGTAAAGCAGTTTACTCTACAGCTGCATTACTGCACAGCTTCAGTAAAGCAGTTTACTTACAGCTTCATTACTGCACAGCTTCAGTAAAGCAGTTTACTCTACAGCTTCATTACTCCACAGCTTCAGTAAAGCAGTTTACTCTACAGCTTCATTACTGCACAGCTTCAGTAAAGCAGTTTACTCTACAGCTGCATTACTGCACAGCTTCAGTAAAGCAGTTTACTTACAGCTGCATTACTTCACAGCTTCAGTAAAGCAGTTTACTCTACAGCTGCATTACTGCACAGCTTCAGTAAAGCAGTTTACTCTACAGCTTCATTACTGCACAGCTTCAGTAAAGCAGTTTACTCTACAGCTGCATTACTGCACGGCTTCAGTAAAGCAGTTTACTCTACAGCTTCATTACTGCACGGCTTCAGTAAAGCAGTTTACTCTATAGCTTCATTACTGCACAGCTTCAGTAAAGCAGTTTACTCTACAGCTTCATTACTGCACAGCTTCAGTAAAGCAGTTTACTTACAGCTTCATTACTGCACAGCTTCAGTAAAGCAGTTTACTCTACAGCTGCATTACTGCACGGCTTCAGTAAAGCAGTTTACTCTACAGCTTCATTACTGCACAGCTTCAGTAAAGCAGTTTACTCTACAGCTTCATTATTGCACAGCTTCAGTAAACCTGTTTACTGCACGGCTTCAGACAGCCTCTTTAATCTACAGTTTCAGAAAGCCTGTTTACTGCACAGCGAGGTTTCTTCTTTTGTCATTTTGCGCTGAAGCAAGCATCAGCACTGAGGGAGAAGAGAGAGAAATGTGGCCGGTTATCAGAGCCACATTAAAAATCTTCAAAGAGCTAAATCTGCTTTCCCCAAATCGTATCAAAGCGTTAACCCTCTGCGCTAGATACTGCCAGTGCTGTCCTTGCAAGCTAAATAAGAAATGTGCACCATGCCTGCTTTATTTTCTTCAGGAGACACACAAGGACACAGACAGGGACATGCGCAGACACACACACACACACACACACAAACACGTGTGCTGAGACACACATACACAACACACACACATTCATGCAGAGACACACACACACACACCCGTGCAGAGACACCTACACATGCATACGCTCAGAGACACACACACAGGCAACACAAAGACACAAACAAACATTTGCACACACATGCAGAGACACACACAGGCACACACCTGAAAGTTGTCCCTGGAGCGTTACTGGTTGTCCATGGCTGTACTCTCATTGGGCCTGTGATTGTCCCTCCTTGCCACTCAGCCCCCTGTCCCCCCCACCCCCCCGCCCTCCTCTTCGCTTCTGGACTGTGACACTTTGTGTTGCAGTGTAGACAGTCAGCGCCGAGCAGTGACTGGGCCGAGGGAGAACCGTTTAATTGGAACAGGCCTCCCAGACAAACTCATTTTGTAGAAGAGAATTAGCTCCAAAAATATTAAAATGCTGATATAAACGTTACTTCACATCTTTCCGGTTTTATTTTCCCTCTTCTGGGTCGAGTGGCTATTTGCGAGTCATCTTCGGATTGTAATTAATCCGAAACTCATGTCGCAAATGAACTTCCAGCTGCCAAAAATTGGTGCTGTGCGGGGTGAAAGATTTAATTCTTATTGTTGGGGTCGGTTTTCCCAGAGACTCGATGTTGGCGGCCGCAGAGCTGTCGGTCCCTGTCTGCAGTAATCAGAGCTAACGCGGAGAGCTGCTCCTCTGCCACATTTCCTACAGTCCAGTTTTCTCTCGTAAAGTATGAAGTTTAAGCTCATTTTTCTCCTAATATGCGCTTGTTTTTGAGAATTGGAGATGAGTTATCCCTGATGGAACCGCTCGAGTGCGTTTGGAGATAGGAGGGTTGATAATGCTGAAACTAATTTAATTGACAGGAATGTTCTCTTTCCGCTGAAGTCTCACTCGAGGCTCTCAAGGCCAGGTATTGAACAGGTAACGCTGATGATGCGATGCCTGGAACACTCTTCAGACTCAGAGTGTAAGAGCTGTAGTGGCTTGTTTTGCTTTGATGTTTGCTTTTTAAAATCAGAAAAGGGATTTAAAAAGTGAACAAAAAAAGTTTTGTGGATAGAGGAGACGTGGGTGAATTCTGCATTCTTTTTGTAGAATGAATGCTGTATTATGCAGCAAAGTGTTGCCAGGTATAACCTAGAGGCTGAGGTGCTTGACTAGAACCCAGGGGGTTAGTGGTTCAAGCCCCAGTGTAGCCACAATACGATCACTAGAGCTGCTGGCATCCTGAATCTAGCATTATACATCAGCCCTTAGCCTCACTGTAATGCAGCAGAAGCAGAGACCCTTGGAGGGTTGATGTCCAGGCTTGGTGCAGTGCTGGATACTGTGTAGATTGGAGGTAAGACCTAAATGGACCCAACAGCCTGTTCCCATCATTATGTGTCCTTAAGCTGTATCTCTGGAAGCCTGAAGGAATCTGCTTTACTCTAAGAGCA